>JAXIVJ010001144.1:47500-151427 GCA_036785665.1 Chirona hameri
GAGGCCATGACCGCACGCGACATGGCACGAGCGGACAGAGACCACATACCGTGCGAGGAAACTGCCAGCGAGTTCCGTGACCGCCGGAACGCCGTGAAGGTGGTCATCAATCGAGCCTGCACGGACTTCTATAAGACGTCCTTCAAAAACTCGCGCAGCAGAACTTGGAAGGACATCCGGCAATTCCTCATCGCATCAAAGAAGGCCGAGACAAGGACCTCCATTGCAGCGGACCGAGATCCTGACTGGGCCAACCGACTCAACCACTTCTTTGCATCTGTGGGCCCCAGCGTGGCGGACGCACTCGCTGCGAGCGACACGGGAGAGCCACTGCCGCCGCGTCCGCCTCGTGTGAGCAGCGGCGAGTTCGCGCCGCGTCCGGCCACGCTCCCGGAACTATCCGCAGCTCTACAGAGGATGGGCTCGTCACGTGCGTGTGGTGCTGACGGCATCACCATCGAGATGTTGAAGATGACCTTCGCTGTGACTGGCCCACTTCTCCTGCATATCATTAACTCGTCCATCACAAACTGTCAGCTGCCAGACCAATGGAAGACAGCTACAGTTATACCACTTCACAAGAAGGGCGACCCCAGTGATCCCAACAACTATAGGCCGATCTCTATTTTATCTGTAGTGGCCAAACTTTGTGAACGTGTCGTGTGCTCTCAACTTATGACGTATCTCACCAGTCATCACATACTATGTCCCCAACAGTACGGGTTCCGGCCGGGCTTGTCTACGGAGTCGGCGCTGCTCGACGCTGTCATCCACGCTACAGAAAACATCGACAAGGGCATGGTAACATCGCTTGTCACTACTGACACATCCAAGGCCTTCGACAGCGTCGAGCACGGCCGGCTCCTGGACAAGCTCGGCTGGTATGGCATACAGCCTGACTGGTTCTCCGCCTGGCTCAGTGGACGCACCCAGTCTATCAAGGGTAGCTCATCGGGTCTACTTGAGGTCACGCACGGCGTGATCCAGGGCTCTGTGCTCGGTCCCGTGCTGTTTCTCGTGTTCACCAATGACCTGTCGCAGCACATTGACCATGGTAACATCATCATGTACGCGGATGACACCCAGTTCCTTGACGTTGACCTGCCGTCAAACATTCTGGCCCTTAAATCACGTGTCGAAAATACCCTTTCAGTGGCCTTGCAATGGTTTACCCAAAACAGGCTCAAAATCAACCCTGCGAAAACTGAAATGATCATGCTGAAATCCCGACGTCTCAAATCCGACACCAACATTTCGGTGAAATTTGGAAGTGATGAAATATCTCCATCGGACAGCGTCAAGGTGCTGGGTGTCACCATCGATTCCCATCTGCTCTGGGAGCAGCATGTGTCCCATGTAGTGCAACGCTGTTACTGTGTGCTGATTGGCCTAGCTAGGATGCGCCACCGTCTCCCTCGATGTACCAGACAGATGCTAATAGAAGCACTGGTGTTCCCCCATATCCGTTATTGCATAACGGTGTGGGGAAGCTGCACTAAGACTCAAAGGTACCGAGTTCAGAAAGCGATCAATTTCGGTGCTCGAATCGTGAGTGGCCTTGATCGACGTGAACATGTGACACCGGTGCTGCGGCAGCTTAGTTTGAGAAAGGTTGACGAGATGGTGGCTGAACGCGATGTCGCTACCATGCGCCGCCTCGTCACCGCGCCCAATGCGCCTGTACTCCTGCGTGACCGAGTCGTCAGTCGATCTGAAGTGTCGAGCCGTCAGACGCGCGCGACGGATGACGGCCAGCTGCAGCTGCCCAGAGTGAGGACAGAGTTTGCGCGACGTGGCTTCCTATACAGAGCCACGAAAAGCTGGAATAACCTACCCCTAGATGTGAGACGGACAGTTGGTCACTTGCGTCGCGGTGCTGTCGGTGTCGATATCTACAATGCATAATCATTAATCATACAATATCACAGGATATTCCATCCGATGTGTGTGCATATATCCGTCGCCTGTATTATTTAGCCTTTTCTCATCTTAATTTTACATGTACGATTTTATGCGAATGGGTGAATTAAGTGACGTGCTCTTAAAAACTGTAATGACGTGGATACCATAAAAGCCATCGCATGGAGGTTCCGAATATACATCTGTATCTGTATCTGTATCTGTATCTGTATCTGTATCTGTATCTGCATCTGCATCTGCATCTGCATCTGCATCTGCATCTGCATCTGCATCTGCATCTGCATCTGCATCTGCATCTGCATCTGCATCTGCATCTGCATCTGCATCTGCATCTGCATCTGCATCTGCATCTGCATCTGCATCTGCATCTGCATCTGCATCTGCATCTGCATCTGCATCTGCATCTGCATCTGCATCTGCATCTGCATCTGCATCTGCATCTGCATCTGCATCTGCATCTGCATCTGCATCTGCATCTGCATCTGCATCTGCATCTGCATCTGCATCTGCATCTGCATCTGCATCTGCATCTGCATCTGCATCTGCATCTGCATCTGCATCTGCATCTGCATCTGCATCTGCATCTGCATCTGCATCTGCATCTGCATCTGCATCTGCATCTGCATCTGCATCTGCATCTGCATCTGCATCTGCATCTGCATCTGCATCTGCATCTGCATCTGCATCTGCATCTGTATCTGTATCTGTATCTGTATCTGTATCTGTATCTGTATCTGTATCTGTATCTGTATCTGTATCTGTATCTGTATCTGTATCTGTATCTGTATCTGTATCTGTATCTGTATCTGTATCTGTATCTGTATCTGTATCTGTATCTGTATCTGTATCTGTATCTGTATCTGTATCTGTATCTGTATCTGTATCTGTATCTGTATCTGTATCTGTATCTGTATCTGTATCTGTATCTGTATCTGTATCTGTATCTGTATCTGTATCTGTATCTGTATCTGTATCTGTATCTGTATCTGTATCTGTATCTGTATCTGTATCTGTATCTGTATCTGTATCTGTATCTGTATCTGTATCTGTATCTGTATCTGTATCTGTATCTGTATCTGTATCTGTATCTGTATCTGTATCTGTGTCTGTATCTGTATCTGTATCTGTATCTGTATCTGTATCTGTATCTGTATCTGTATCTGCATCTGCATCTGCATCTGCATCTGCATCTGTATCTGTATCTGTATATGTATCTGTATCTGTCTGTCTGTATGTATGTATGTATGTATGTATGTATGTATATATATATATATATATATATATATATATATATATATATATATATATATATATATGTATATATATATATATATATATATATATATATATATATATATATATATATATATATATATATATATATATATATATATATATATATATATATATATATATATATATATATATATATATATATATATATATATATATATATATATATATATATATATATATATATATATATATATATATATATATATATATATATATATATATATATATATATATATATATATATATATATATATATATATATATATATATATATATATATATATATATATATATATATATATATATATATATATATATATATATATATATATATATATATATATATATATATATATATATATATATATATATATATATATATATATATATATATATATATATATATATATATATATATATATATATATATATATATATATATATATATATATATATATATATATATATATATATATATATATATATATATATATATATATATATATATATATATATATATATATATATATATATATATTGCTCATGATGAACTGGCATGCCCTTTGTTCCCAGGTTCCTTATACCCAGCCCATTCCTGTGACTGGGAAGCAGGGGACAAGGTTGTACCACAAGGTGAGTTAAAAAAAAACATTGAGCTCGGCGAGAACAGGTCCCACAGGCCATAAGCCTTATATCCCAATTACGGTAAGGTAAGGTAAGAACATTGGGGTGCCCACTGCCCAGAGCACCATGGGGTGGGGGGGGGGGGGGGACTCGGCTCAGCATTGGGGATCCTCCCGAGTCCGAAATATATAAAATTCCACCCCTGGACAGCAATTTCTTTCTCTATCGACTATCAATACCAGGATTCAGGGGAATTATGACAAGATGGGGATAATTTGAGTCCATTGACTCAAGTTATACAATTCTGTACACCACAAAGTGTCAGGTAGGGTAAACTGCCGTAGGTAACCCCCTACACATACTAACCTGAGAGTTTTCATTCTATCAGAATGTAAACAATATGAATGCAACACACTAAAGCACTATGCATCTGTATTGTTTGCATTCTGACCATAGGCATAACCAAGGGGGGGGGGGGGGGAAACAGGGCAATTTCCCCTCCTGAAGGTCTGTACGTGCCCCCCTTGGCCGTATGTGCCCTTTTTGAAATAGGGCCTTAACCCGCGACTTACGGGGGGGGGCTACTTTTTTGCCCCCCCCTCCGGTTATTTTGCAATAACTCCTAAACGAACAACGGTATCATCACCAAACTTGCAGTACCTTCTCTCACATCAATTCTACACATGTTGGCAAAAGGAAAAATATGAGGCTATGATAGGTCAACCGGGAATGACGTCAGAGTGACGTCATGTTCCTCGGTTTTTGTTGCAATATAATGGTTTGCAGAAAACACTGTCAAAGGTACGATATTTAAGATAAACTCAATTGCCTTATATCAAATTACTGACAATAGACGGGGCTATCAAACTGCTATCTCGGATTTTTGAGGGTTTTTTATTCAAAATTTTGAGAAATCCAAATACATTTTGTTTTGTTTCTACCAAATTTTAAAGAAAAAATCAGAATTATCCCGAAACCGGAATATATGTGATTGAGACATGTACATTGAATATGTGTACCAAATTTGAAGTCGATATCTTTAAAAATGATTGAGTTATTACCTATAAATGACCAAAATTGACCACCTCTCACAGCATTGCTAATTACTATGCATAAAAACGCTTTTCCATTTTTGCTTTTTTACTTCTATTTATATTGAATAAACAATGGTCTAAGGTCATTTTTCGCGTTCTATACGAAAACAAACCCATAAACATGTGTTACAACGCCTAATGACCGTAATCTGCAGTTTGACCTCATGACCTCGGATGACCTTGACCTGAACCAAGGCCATAAACAGCTTAGAAAGGTACTTAGAAGTTTCAGACACACGAATCATACCGATTTATCTACAGCTTATGCGTTTAATATCACAATTTTGCATGACAATTCCATCCAGCAAGACCTTTTGACACGGTCAAACAATTTGTACTTGACCTGACCTGTGACGTCATCGGTGACCCAGAGGTCAACAATACTATGTTTTCCTCAATAAATTTCCCATAGCTATCGAATGTCTTTGAATTTTTACATTCGGTCCAGTAGTTCCAGAGATCCGAGGGGGGGGGGGGCAAAAAATAGCCCCCCCCCCAGTGTCGCGTTATGAAATATACCCCAGTAACTCGCGGGTTAAGGGCCCTATTAAAAAATCTTTTTTGTCTTTTTTTAAAAGAAAAAAATGCTGAAAATATGCCCCTCTAAAAATATAGTAGGCCAAATCTGGTTATTTTTGTTGTTGTGTGGGGGTACCTTATCCTGATCAAAAATTGCCCCTCCTGGAGTGAATCCTGGGTACCCCACTGATTCTGACAGCATAAAAAGTCTGAGGTTAGGACATGTCCCAATGACTGGACTTTTACGCTATTACGGCATGACCAGCCTTACATTAGTGTAATACATTTTCTGACAAAATATTGTTTACTGTATGAAATATTGTTTACTGTTGAGTATGACTAAATCCATGTAAATTCCATTATATCAGCAACATTTTAGGCACACATGCACAGTTGAGTTTAGTACAGCCCAGCATCCATCCAGACTTAAGGTAGGTAGGTCAGGTGTTTACATAGCCTTGGGTCAGGTGAGGTAGGTACCTATCATGAAACAAATTGAAATAAATACCTACATAAACATGTCAGATGACATGTTTATGTAGGTATTACTTACCTCCGGCCTCAGGGCTCAGGTTACTCTGGTGGTGATCGCTCCGGATGATCGCCTGGGGCGAATATTATGGTGTAAAGAGCTTTTTTCATGTGAGGTGTGTATTTAAATAAAAAGAAAGAAAACATAAGCACTTATTCTATGACAGTAAACACGCGGAACTTGAAACTTGTCACGGTAAATAGCAAGGTGTAAATAGAATGCCACTGTGATTTGAACCAGGGGGTGTCATCTGTCAAGTTAATTTGGTTGCGGAGCGTCACTCAGGCGTAAATAATTTCTTTACACGGCGAGAATGAATAGTGAGTAGCAATAAGCCAGTTTTGGTAATGATATGGGGACAGAACCCTTAAGCATTTGAGCTAAAATCGTTATTTTCTCAAAACCAATATTCCTCCTTTACATTACTAGGCCACCTATATGTGTTTGCCTAACTTGTAAGTATGTTAAATATTCTTCCGTAGTCATCACTGCACAAAATCTCGGCAACTTTGAAGGGAAAATGGTACGCAGCCAGAAAGGGCAAAAATAACTTCAAAGCAAGAAAGTGGAAATTGATAGCAAATATGCTTATTCTGATGCTTAGAAACAAGCTATGGACAGTCCTAGTACGAATGCAACAAACTAACACTAACTTTCAACGTAATTCATCGACCATTGGTGTTGTTATCCATTCCCTCCTTCATCTCCTTCATACATGCTTCCACGTACGTCAAATTATCAGCAGATTGATATTGTCCAATATCTGTCAGTACACTCAGTAGTGACATATTGGGAAATCTACAATTATGAGGTTCATCACCTCATAATCACCATAAACCTGGCAGGTAGGTCGTTCTTGCCACGCTGAACAGGAAAAACATAAACTTAGCCTGGAACACTGGCTACTTTTGGAGTTATACCGTTTTAAAAATATACAGTTTTGAGGCCCGTCGCCTCAGAATCGCCTGCAACTTCGTAGGTATGTCCTCCTTGCCATGTTGAACACCAAAGACAAAATTAGTCGGAAACACGGGCTACTTTCAGAGTTATATAGTTTTAAAGATCTACAGCTTTGTGGCCCGTCGCCTCACAATCGCCTGAAACTTAGCAGATGGGTTCTGCTTGCCACGAAAAACATAAAATTAGCCTGGAACACGGGCTACTTTCGGAGTTATTAAGTTTTGAATGTATATAGTTTGTAATGTCAATCAGTTGAATATATATTTGATACAAACAATATAACTTATACTAAATGAAACTTGATGCGAAAAGCGATCTTTAAAACTGTATAGCTCTGAAAGTAGCCTGTGTTCCAGCTCCAGACTATAATTTTATGTTTTTCGTGTTTAGCGTGGCAAGGACCGGCCAAGTTTCAGGCGTTTCTGAGGCGTCGCGCCTCAAAACTGTAGATATTTAAAACTGTATAACTCTGAAAGTAGTTCGTGCTCCAGGCTAACGTTTATGTTTTTCGTGTTCAGCGTGGCAAGGAGAACCTACCTGCCAGGTGTCAAGTGATTCTGAGGCAGTGGCGCACGCAGGGGGGGTCAAAGGGGTCAGCTGACCCCCCGAAATTTCTGAGGGGCCCGTATTTCTGAGGGGCCCGTTTCTGGTAGGGGCCCGGTCTTGGTAGGGGCCCGGTCTTGGTCAGGCCCGCTCGAGGTAGGGGCCCGGGCTGGCAAAGGCGTGGCATGGGATGATGGGGCCCGGTCACAACAGGGCCCGGTCCTCGCATATTCTTGACACGGGCCTGTTTCTGGTAGAGGCCCGGTCTTGGTCAGGCCTGATCGAGGCAGGGGCCCGGTGCTGGCAAAGGCGTGATATGGGGCCCGGTCAGAACGAGAGCCCGGTACTTGGAACATTATTGATGCGGGCCCGTTTCTGGTAGGGGCCCGGTCTTGGTCAGACCCGATCGAGGCAGGGGCCCGGTGCTGGCAAAGGCGTGATATGGGGCCCGGTCACAACAGGGCCCGGTCATTGCATATTCTTGATACGGGCCCGTTTCTGGAAGGGGCCCGGTCTTGGTCAGTTCCGATCGAGGCAGGGTCCCGGTGCTGGCAAAGACGTGGCATGGGGCCCGGTCAGGACGAGGGCCCGGTCACAATAGGGCCCGGTCCTCGCATATTCTTGATACGGGCCCGTTTCTGGAAGGGGCCCGGTCTTGGTCAGGCCTGATCGAGGCAGGGACCCGGTGCTGGCAAAGGCGTGATATTGGGCCCAGTCACAACAGGGCCCGGTCCTTGCATATTCTCGATACGGGCCCGTTTCTGGTAGGGGCCCGGTCTTGGTCAGGCCTGATCGAGGCAGAGGCCGGTGCTAGCAAAGGCGTGGCATGGGGCCCGGTCAGGACCTCGTCATAACAGGGCCCGGTCCTCGCATATTCTTGATACGGGCGTATTTGATATTGATACGTATTTTTTACATTATCCATTGTTGCTTCAGGAAATGGTTTATGGCAACTTGTGGCAACATGATGGTGGGCGCGAATGACGTAGTCGAGGCGCACTAAAACCCCAACGATGATGAGGATGACATAACTACCAGGGATCGGACTGCCTAACCTGCCTAACCTGTAAAATATAATTGTTGTTGTTGTCATTTACCTGCCTAACCTGTAAAATGTAATTTTTGTTGTTGTCATTTACCTCATTTCGTCAAATTTACTCTAGACAGTTGTACCGCACATCAGTAGCACACGCACCTAAAATTCGCACATCAGTAGCACACGCAGTCACCTTACACGACATTGACAAGAAAATTATAATGTCTCAGGTCCCAGGCTGTAGGGGGCCCGCTCAAAAACAAGTGACAGAAATCCGCGAAGTTTTCTAAAAACGGGTGGGGGCCCGCCACAAGGGGGCCCGCTTTTAGGGCTCTGACCCCCCCCCCCCCCGAAATGGAATCCTGCGTGCGCCACTGTTCTGAGGCGACGGGTTTCAAAACTGTAGATCTGTAAAACTGCATAACTCTGAAATTAGCCCGTGTTCCAGGCTAATTTTACATTTTTCGTGTTCAGCGTGACAAGGACGACCTACCTGCGTGGCAAAGAGGACCTACCTGCCAAGTTGCAGGCGATTCTGAGGCGACGGGCCTCAAAGTTGTATATATATATATATATATATATATATATATATATATATATATATATATATATATATATATATATATATATATATATATATCAATATCAATCTGCTGCTAATTTGATGTACGTCTGTATGTCGACATTCGCCGCGCAGCTAATACTATTTTGATTAATTTCTCCCGTCACGTTGGTCACGTATAGGCAAGGCTCGTATTCTTATACGGCCTTGCCTATAACAGTTGACACACACGGTAAATAGAATGAGACACAGTAGGGAAATACTCTAAAAATAGGGCACTCTAATTTTATATTTTAATGCATTGTAATCGGTGGCGAAAATAAGGTCTGTTTTAAACGGCTATTGGGTAGCACTGCGGCCACTTACGACGACCCATAGACCCACGTATGTCAAGAAAAAAACTTAAAACTTTGCTTAAAGATAGGTCACATCAAATTTATGAATATGTCACTGGCAGGAAACGGTCTAAGATCCTTACTCAATTTTTGGATTACCTGCTTTTGTCAGGTGCAGAAACTGCTCAATAAATAGAGCTGATAATCCAAAATTAGAGCGTGGCCAGCATGCATACTCAATAATTAGAGCGGATTGGGGAAATCACGCCATAATGTTCCCATCACTTTTTGGAAGTTTGCAATTCCAAACACATTTTCAACACGCATCTGGACTTTTTCAGACTTGCACAGGAAAAAACATGATTGTTGATCATTTTTGTATCCTATTTGGCTTCCTTGTTTTTCTGACATTTTGCTACAATTTATTGCAATTGGTTTTTGTAAAAAGTGTTCATAAAGGCGCTCTAATTTTAGATCATTTACATGCATGTCTATGGCAAGCTCTGATGTCACCAGCTCTATTTTTGTAGTGCTCCTTTTTTTAGAGTATTTCCCTACTGTGTCTCCAACTGATAGACCTAGTCCTAACCCAACAAGTAAAAGTTGGTCAAGTTTTGAGCACAGTAAATAGAATACTGAGGAGTTTTGAGGAGCAACCACACTCCACAGTGGATAAAGAACATAGCTTCAACCTGGTTCAATCGCATCTTTGTGTTGCATGGTGTTTCATGAACAATTTGTATTAACCATTTTTTTTTGCTGACAGACGCATGTGGCTCATTACGACGGATTCATAGCTACATGCAAGAAAGACCCTGGACTGAATCACCATAACTTACCATGGGGCAGGATCGCAAAAGGAAAAATCGTAAGTTGCATTACAGTGTTTGCACACCTTACATTTGTGACTTCACATCTGATTTGTCTCCTTGGAACTATTAACCCAATCCTGTTGCTTATCTCAAATGTTGATGTGCACATAGATCCTGTGGAAAAATTAGCATGCAGGTTTGTAGCCCCAGACAGCCTGTGATGCCACCGATATAGGCCTCTCAACTTGGCATTATTGCTCATGCATATCCAGGTTTAAATTCAAGCAGCTCAAAAGTGGTGGTCCAACAAGCAAAATTGTATGTGATTGTGCCAGCGATTGTCCACATATGGGTTATAATTTTTGGTGATGCTCATTTAAAATGTGTTTGAAGGTGAAACATGGTTTTGAATGCTGATGAACTGTTTTGAGTAATGTCTAAATTAGGTCAGGTGATTGTGGTATTTGTGGAGAAGCTCCAATATGAAATGAACAATGACAAACCCTTAAGAATGAACACCAAATTGTTTTGCAGATGTGCTATTTGGTAATCTTTGACAAATGTACCTGTTGCTGTGCCATGTTATGCACAGCATGGCAGCATATGGTAACATCAGAAAAGCAGCAGCATTGCGCACCACAGCCACCCCCCTGCAGACCATCTTGTAGACAAAACTAAAGCCCAGGCAGGCTACACTATGCGTGATTTCGTGAAAATCACGTGCGTGTTATCCGTGTTGTCGGGATTTGCGTGACAGAGCAAGTTCAGCTGATAGTAAATGCATTGAGTGAGCTACACTGGCACATCACGCAGATCCCGGATGAAACGTCAGGGAAATTCCGCAGACACGTCACGGACGGAACAATGAAAAGTTCAAAATTCTGAACTTGTTGTTGTGTTTTCCGTGATTGCGCGTTGCAGGGTTTTTATCATTTTGCTTGATTTTGCGTATTGTAGTCTATACTAGACCTAAACTTGAATAATTTGTGCTGAGTATCGTGGCGGAAGATGAATGAAGAAGCGTTTGAGCAAATTATGAATGTTGAAACTTGTGTTGAAGCTGGTAGATATTTATGCAGTGGTTTATCGATTAAACAAATTCAGTGGTTTATCCATTTCTTTGCGTGACTTGCTTGACCGGCAGATCCCGGACGTCAAGGAAGTTCTGCAAAAACGGAGAACACGCGCGTGATTTCCTTGACAAATCACGCATAGTGTAGCCTGGGCTTAACCCAACGGTGTAAATAAGTTGTCTGATGTATTTACACAACCTAACTTAACCTATTAATAACCAGTAAGGCGCCGTAGTAGGTGATGAACATGCCGAATGGACCCCTAGCCAGCACGGAGGGGCCCCGGGGCAAGTCGGAGGGCCCCCTGAGCATGTCAGCAGGGCGATAAAGCAGCCAGCGCAGTCCCTTTCCAGGTCGGAAGGGCCCCTTAGAAGGCTGGAGGGCCCCTGGACAGACCAGAGGTCTCCCATGCACGTTCAAAAGGCCCCTGTGCAGATCGGAGGGTCCCCTGACCAGACCGAAAACGCCCCTGGGTGGGTTAGAAGGGTCCTGAACATGCGGAATGAGCCCCTAGCCAGCACGGAGGGGCCCCTGGGTAGGTCGGAGGGGCCCCTGGGCAGGTTGAGGGGCCCCTGAGCATGTCGGCAGGGCGACAAAGCAGCCAGCGTAGTCCCTTGCCAGGTCGGAAGGGCCCATATAAGGCCGGAGGGCCCCTGGACAGACCAGAGGGCCCCTGGGAAGTTCAAAGGGCCCATATGCAGGTCATAGGGTCTTCTGTGCCCTTTCAATGCTCGGGAATAGGGCCCTTTCAACGCTCGGGAAGGGGGCCCTTTGGAGGCGCCCCCCCCCCCCCCCCTGGGCGAAATCCGGGAGATATCTGCGAAAAACATGAGGGGGCAAAATCCGCCCTCCCTGCCACTAATAGGGTTAATTAATTCATTTTCCCATTTTCCAAATTTGTATAAGGAATTGTGTATTGTGTCATGTCGCGAAGCGGCGCGAAATTTTCAAGTTTTTAACTGTGAACAGCTGGATTTTGACTGCTGCAAAGGCAATTTTTACGACTGTACGTCCGACCGTTGGGGGGGGGGGGGGGGGAGGGGGGCAAAACATAGTATCGGGACCTTTGGGGGTGGGGCATGACCCCTTTGGCCCCCCTGGATCCGCCCCTGACAATATCTCCCACCTAAATCATGCGAGTCATATAAACCTATATATCATTATAATCGTCAGAACCCATATATTAATTTGATTATAATATTTTGTTGTTGAAAATGAGACATTTGTTGAATTGTAACATGTCAGGTCAGATCACGTGATTGTATAATATGGCCATTTAAAATTCGGAACTTTTTCCATGCCAGTATCGACTTTGATACACAAACCTTCGACGGTGAAACAAAATGGAGATAGTTTTTCTCTAAATATTTTATTTATATTTTTTATTTGGAAAAATCGCGTTCACCAGCACGTCTTTGCTAATCGTTACGCGCCGGACGCGGACATTTGATCGTCGAGCGACTCTAGCGCCACGCTGCGGACGCCGTGATAACTAAACCGTTTAAATGGAGATATTTGTTAAAAATACCGATACAAAGTTATTGTTCATAATCCATTGCATTACCACAAATTAGGATACATCTGTATCTAGCAAAATATATGTATTTTATCGTATCTTCCCTTATTCCGGGACCGTCACCAGACAATTTATGGACCAGACGGGCTTGTTGCGCTGCCATTAACCCGCGCCGTGCCGGTGCTCGGCGCCACCTTCGCCGTGCGGGGGGGGGGGGGGTGTTTAGACCCCCCTCTAACTCGAAAACTAAAAGGGATAGAAAGACGCGAAAAAACGGTCGAAAGCTCTTGACAAGGACATTCGAAGTTACTTCCGGTATCTTATATATCAGGTCAATATTGAGGTCACCAGAGGTCAAAGGTCAGATTTTACAGTTGTAGGTCTTCGATTTGAAAACCCCCAAATATCTCGGGATGTATGATGCTAGGAGCAAACGGGAAAAAGCAATCGAAAGCTCTTGAAAAATGCAATCGCCATGCTGTCCTCCAATTTTAGCTCAGGTCAATATTTTAGGCTCCAGAGGTCATCAAAAGGCTATTTTTGGCAAAAAATAAAGGCAAGGCAATAATTTGGACGCTATCGTGTTTTTCCGCTACCCTCGAAAATCCTGAGTGGGGGTCTACACCCCCCCCCCCCCCTCCCCCCGGCACGGCACGGGTTAATGAAGTTTGATCCCTTTATGGAAAAACTCGTTCCTCTTTACATGAAAACCATGATAAATACTACGCGATACTACATTAAAATATTCTGCATCACTTTTGACTAAATTTCCTTACATTTCCCAACGTCACTTAGCGTCGGAAATCAGACATGCAGTTTTGTGGAATCACATTTCAGTGAAATTTAGACCATTTTATGAAAAAAAATCGTTCTCCAGTTTAAGAATACCATGACACTATATGATAAAGCACTGCATTGTCTAATCGATAGGTACCCATTTTGTAATAGTTTTCTTAAATTTGGAAGGGTCAAATAGCGCTGAAAATTGGAGATGCAGCTTTAAAATGGAAAACTGAAGGTCAAAATTTGAAATTGATAAATCTAAATAAATCTGCATGTTCCTAGACCAGTATTGTCTCAGAAATACTGTGCTGACATTTATTTGTCTTTATGTGGTCATTAAAAGCCAACAAACGTAATTCCAAAATATGACGTAATGAGTTACTCATACTTGGGAGCCATAAGTCAGTCAAAGATAAAGATATTGCTTTGAAATTAGATTTAGGTATAGTCCATATGTTGTTCTCAGACATATATTCCTTTTTTATGTTCGACAATTTTGATTTGAGGGCATCTTCCCCCCCCCAAGTTATTTTTTTTGGGTCAAAATTCGTTTTATCTCACAAATCCGAGATAGCCATTTTGTAGCCCTTGGCATTTTTTTTTTAATATAAACTTTTGTACGGCCGCCATTGGCTGGGGTCTCAGCCGAACGACATTGGCTGGGGGGGTGGGGGGGTCGCCCTCTGGTTATCTTCCGAACCAATAACCGCAACGAGAGGCGCAAGGCGGCAATCGAAAATCGAAAGCTCTCGATGAGACGCATCCAAAGAATACACGAAATTTTCATGTGTATACCACTGCTCTGACATCAAATGCTTTTCCAGGTATTTCACTTTGCAAGTTCCTGAAATCGGAGGTAACCCGGAGCTACTTTCTTCAACAACATGAAGAACGATATGAATTCAAAAGAGAGCAGATATACACATTCATGAAGATTCCCAGGGAAATCGAGAAATTGATTGGCTACGGCTTTTTCCAGGTATGTGCCTGTATTGGTTGATTGCTTAAATTATTCATCCTAAGTAAATGAATGTGTCACATGGTATCATGAATATAGTAGACTCTTTACCCCTAATGTCTCTGCGATATTTATCGATATGTGTGCATGATAACGAAGTAGCGTTACGGACCGTCGTTAACCACTGTGCTGTTCCTGTGATGTGTTAAAATATGAAGTTGTTTGCGCAGGATGCATGCTTACAGGAGACTGTAAGGTGAAAGCTTGCATTTTCGCCAGGTCAGAAGTGGAGCGGGGAACACCGCCCAGGGGATGGTGTTTGCAGGTTTAGCAAGACAATATCAAAATGCATGTACGACTAGTGTTGACGCACCTTTCTTACTAATGTACTGCAGTTAGCACGTGTCTCGACAACGGGAACGTCAAGTAAAATAGACGGTACCTTCCAATCCTGGAGAGAGGGATCAGACTCCTATTCCAATCCTGGAGAGAGGGATCATACTCCTATTCCAATCTTGGAGAGAGGGATCATACTCCTATTCCAATCCTGGAGAGAGGGATCTGACTCCTATTCCAATCCTGGAGAGAGGGATCATACTCCTATTCCAATCCTGGAGAGAGGGATCATACTCCTATTCCAATCCTGGAGAGAGGGATCATACTCCTATTCCAATTCTGGAGAGAGGGATCTGACTCTTATTCCAATCCTAGAGAGAGGGATCAGACTCCTATTCCAATTCTGGAGAGAGGGATCTGACTCCTATTCCAATTCTGGAGAGAGGGATCAGACTCATTCCAATCCTGGAGAGAGGGATCAGACTCTTATTCCAATCCTGGAGAGAGGGATCATACTCCTATTCCAATCCTGAAGAGAGGGATCATACTCATATTCCAATCCTGGAGAGAGGGATCTGACTCTTATTCCAATCCTGGAGAGAGGGATCAGACTCCTATTCCAATCCTGGAGAGAGGGATCAGACTCATTCCAATCCTGGAGAGAGGGATGAGACTCCTATTCCAATCCTGGAGAGAGGGATCAGACTCATTCCAATCCTGGAGAGAGGGATCAGACTCCTATTCCAATCCTGGAGAGAGGGATCAGACTCATTCCAATCCTGGAGAGAGGGATCAGACTTCTATTCCAATCCTGGAGAGGGATCAGACTCATTCGAAATAGGGGGCCTCAAGTTTTTTTTTGTTTCCCCCATCTTCCCAAGTGATTGTGTACTTAAATAGCATAATATATCTAAGTATCACGAATTATTACAACACTTCAAAACGAATTGCATATTGCGTATGTACCAATCCAAACCACCCTCATACGAACCACTGGCCACCTGCGGGTAGCAGCGCCCGGCCTGGGCGGTGCTCCCTATCCAGCAGGCAGAAGATGTGTGTGTGTGTGTGTGTGTGTGTGTGTGTGTGTGTGTGTGTGTGTGTGTGTGTGTGTGTGTGTGTGTGTGTGTGTGTGTGTGTGTGTGTGTGCGTGTGCGTGTGCGTGTGCGTGTGCGTGTGCGTGTGCGTGTGCGTGTGCGTGTGCGTGTGCGTGTGCGTGTGCGTGTGCGTGTGCGTGTGCGTGTGCGTGTGCGTGTGCGTGTGCGTGTGCGTGATGTGTGCGTGTGCGTGTGCGTGTGCGTGTGCGTGTGCGTGTGCGTGGGCGTGGGCGTGGACGTGGGCGTGGGCGTGGGCGTGGGCGTGCGTGTGTTGGTGTGTTCGTGTCGTGTTGGTGTTGGTGTTGGTGTTGGTGTTGGTGTGTTGGTGTTGGTGTTGGTGTTTGTTCGTGTCGTGTTGGTGTGTTGGTGTTGGTGTTGGTGTTGGTGTTGGTGTTGGTGTTGGTGTTGGTGTTGGTGTTGGTGTTGGTGTTGGTGTTGGTGTTGGTGTGTTGGTGTTGGTGTTTGTTCGTGTCGTGTTCGTGTTCGTGTTCGTGTTGGTGTTGGTGTGTTCGTGTCGTGTTGGTGTGTTCGTGTCGTGTTGGTGTGTTCGTGTCGTGTTCGTGTTGGTGTGTTCGTGTCGTGTTGGTGTTGGTGTTGGTGTTGGTGTTGGTGTTGCTGTTGGTGATGGTGTTGGTGTGTTGGTGTTGGTGTTGGTGTTTGTTCGTGTTCGTGTTCGTGTTCGTGTTCGTGTTCGTGTTCGTGTTCGTGTGTTCGTGTCGTGTTGGTGTGTTCGTGTCGTGTTCGTGTCGTGTTCGTGTCGTGTTCGTGTCGTGTTCGTGTCGTGTTCGTGTCGTGTTCGTGTCGTGTTCGTGTCGTGTTCGTGTCGTGTTCGTGTCGTGTTCGTGTCGTGTTCGTGTCGTGTTCGTGTCGTGTTCGTGTTGGTATGTTCGTGTCGTGTTGGTGTTGGTGTTGGTGTTGGTGTTGGTGTTGGTGTTGGTGTTGGTGTTGGTGTTGGTATTGGTATTGGTGTTGGTGTTCGTGTTCGTGTTCGTGTCGTGTTGGTGTGTTCGTGTCGTGTTCGTGTTGGTGTGTTCGTGTCGTGTTCGTGTCGTGTTGGTGTTGGTGTGTTCGTGTTGTGTTGGTGTTGGTGTTGGTGTTGGTGTTGGTGCTGGTGTTGGTATTGGTATTGGTATTGGTATTGGTGTTGGTGTTGGTGTTCGTGTTCGTGTTCGTGTCGTGTTGGTGTGTTCGTGTCGTGTTCGTGTTGGTGTGTTCGTGTCGTGTTGGTGTTGGTATTGGTATTGGTGTTGGTGTTGGTGTTGGTGTTGGTGTTGGTGTTGGTGTTCGTGTTCGTGTTCGTGTCGTGTTGGTGTGTTCGTGTCGTGTTCGTGTTGGTGTGTTCGTGTCGTGTTGGTGTGTTGGTGTTGGTGTTGGTGTTTGTTCGTGTGACGCAGCGCTGCCGCTGGATTTTCCGCCAGGTTGTGGACGCGTTCCTGTTTATCTTCACGTTCCTGCCGTTGCGTTTCGTGCTGGCCGTCTGGGCGTTCGTCACCAGACCACTGCTCATCGCCGTCGGGTGAGTGGCCCAACCCGCTCACCCACACCCGGGTCTCCGCATAGGCATGTCATTAACCTGCCGCAGCTCTGTGCAGTAATTGGAAAACCAGCCTTTCCTATACCTACTCCGCTGAGGCCGGAATCTAGTCTCGCTTTTCTCTCGCTTTACCCTCTTGTCTTTGATATATTGCATCATGTCACAATCTTTGACAGGACGCCCGTCCTATGGCCCAAGTATATGGAATAAGTATATTATCCTATGGTCATATAGAAGTTGACATGCAGTCACTATCGTTACGGGTGTGTCGGTGACTTGATGACGTCATTAATTGATTCAAGCTGCCATATTAAGTAGCTGCTAAGCTTACCTTCCCGTGTTTGTAGACTTGAGCTGGAGAATATCGAAAGCATTTATCGATGATTGCTTCGATGACCCTTTATCTTCTATCGATACATTTTAGTCCGCATTATTGCAAATTGTTTTAGTTCAAAATGTCGTGAGAACTTCAATGGGCATTCTTTTCAATCGCCCACGAACACAAATTGTAAGCCTTCTAGTTCTCAATTCGCAAACACTGTGTGATCGCCATTCTCCTCGCCCCTTAGCTCATGTGTCCATTTTGCATCATGAATCCATCATGAATCCATTTTGTAAATTGTTGCTTACAATCTGGGGTATTTCCCAATAAACTTAAAATTGCAGTGGTTAGACCGATCTTTAAATCAGGAGATAATACAAATATGAACAACTACCGGCCAATTAGCATCTTGCCCTACCTTTCAAAAGTTCTGGAAAAGATTATACATCATAGAATGATGGATCATATTTCAAATAACGATATTCTTTGCTGTAATCAGTTCGGTTTCAGAAAGGGCCACTCAACATATATGCCCCTGCTCCTCCTACAAGATAAAGTCCTAAAAGGATTTGAGCACAACAATATTACATGTGGGATATACTTAGACCTAAAAAAACTTTTTACATGGTGGATCATAGCATACTACTAAGCAAACTCAGGGCATATGGCTTTTTGGACACATTTTTTAATTTAATTGAATCATATTTAAATGATCGATATCAGTGTGTTGAATATCTCAATATAAAATCCAGTTTGCAAAAAATAAACATCGGTGTCCCACAGGGATCTATTTTGGGACCCCTGCTCTTTATTCTGTACATAAATGATCTTCCTAATGTTTGCAAACAGGCATCAACTTTGTTATATGCAGACGATACAGCAATTTTCTTTGAAGCCGATAACGCAGTAAAACTACAAAATATGCTAGACTCAAATTTACTAATACTTTGCAAATGGTTTCAGATAAATAAACTGTCCTTGAACACTAGGAAGACGTTTTATCAACTGTATAATAGTAGTAATCAAGATGTAAAGATTAAAGTAATTTTGAATGAAGCCATTATCAAACACTCTGAGACTGTAAAGTATCTTGGCGTATACATAGATACAAACCTAAAGTGGAAGAGCCACATTGATCACATAACTGTCATAATTAGCCGAAATATTGGCATACTAAAGCGATCAAGATCCTTCCTTGGCTGCAAATATCTGTTATTATTGTATAATAGTCTAGTTATGCCCTATCTCAATTATTGCTGCCTTATTTGGGGAAATTCGGCGCAAACATTACTCAATAAACTATTCATTCTTCAGAAGAAAGCAGTTAGGATTATTGACAATCAACATAGGATTGTCATTTGCTGTTTTCAACAATGACTACTTTTTGCCTTCTTTTATATCACCACATCTAACACCCAAACTACCTCTCTTCATATGCTTTTTTATGTTTGTTTCCATTTCTTAGCTGGGAGTGCCGCGACATTTTCTCTTTTGTTCTCTGGTGTTAACTTAAGGTGTCGTGCGTCGTTGGGATCGAGGGCGGGGGCACTCCTGGTCATCTATTAATGGGTGGCGGTTAGAAAAAAAGGGGAAAAAATGTGTGTAGGGAATGGATTTCCCTGATAATGGTTATAGAAATCCCGAAATTCAGCAATTATATGTAGTCCGAGGGGGCAAACCTGCAGTCGACATCCAATAGTCTACTCGTGCGACTTCGTAAGACAGCAGAGGAACTAGAAACTAAGCTTGTGAGTGGTGGCAAGAACGCAGCAGAAAAAAAAATCAGATCAGAAAGGAGTACTGAGCTCGGCCTCATGGGCGATCTGAAAAGATCAACTTAGGAGACAATATCTCGTGCATGGAGGGGCTGAAGATGGGCCCACGTGGGGTCGGGGATTCAAAAAGAGATGCTGGCATTTGAGTGCTCGGAGCATCTCACCGGCGACCTGAGAGAACTCTGTGAGGGGTGCTGGGCAGCTAACCATCGTCGAGCCTGAACGGCGCTCTCCGACGATTTTTAACCAAACTGGGTTCGGAAATTAATGACGAATTGTTTTGAAAATATGACTACTGAATGCATGCACGAAGTCTGCCCAGTGAAGGGTGACGAAGATTGGGTGCGTATCTACCTTGTGTGAAATTATGGACATACCTTTTGTGTGGTGCTAAAACAATTGTGTTTCTAGGCATACATTTTAATAACAGGTTATCAATAAATGTGTCGATAATCGACAAAGCATGTCAATGTTTATCGATTATCGATAAAGCGCATAACTTGTATTGGTTGCAATCCTAATTGTGGTTAGGAAAACTGCGTTTGCAAATGTCTTTACTGTCTTTCTGGACTTGTCCTAGCGCGACTGGTGGCCATTGTAATGGAGCGCGTGCGAGAGTGCGAGCTTTTTATTCATCTTGTTCGTGCAGATTGAGGCGCCATACCTCCCATGGTCAGTGGCTGAAGCCGTCCGAGATAATCGACCTCATGAAGGGCCTTCTCATCATCATCACCTGCTGTCTCATGTCCTACATTGATACTTCCATGCTCTACCACGTGGTATGTTGCTCGTCTCTCTGAGTATGATGTGAGAGTTGTTTTGTACAGATGAAGAGATACAATATCATGTTGGTCTATTCTGTGTGTGTATGTCTGTTTTGAACTTGGCATTTAAAGCATTCTTAAACTGAACTAACTAGAGGTCCGCCAGCTGCCCCTAGTTGTGTAGATCCATCTGAGACCAGCCACGTGCGCACGTGCGACTGACCTCGACCCCAACACATGCGAGCATACCAAAACTCTTACCCTTCCTACTCACACAAATACAAAACTCAGATCGATTGCTTCAACAGATTCCGAGATTTGAAAGAAGCGGTCACACGTCCGCACGTGGAAACAGACGCATGATTTATAAAGTGCAATATTTATATTACCAACGCGTGAAGCCACATGGCAAATTGCAAGTCAATCCAGCATTTACCCTCTGATATATTGACCGCCAAATGTGAGGGTGAAAATTTGCACATCACTGCACTTGCCACGCGCTCAGCCCTACAACCCTACTTTGACCCCCCCCCCCCCGAGGTTTTCGGAGATGACGAACGTTTTTCTTTAAACGAAAAACAAAGTTTTGTGCCCATCTAATCCACATGTTTTGCTCGATTTTGTTTTACCCCATGTCATCTCAGGTCAGGTCAAATGATTCCACCTCCAAAGAAGTGCACGGTGCGTATTGGGGTCACAGCCAACATGTTTCACCGAGCGGTTTGCAACTCACATTATTCGATTAGGTCATACAGGTAAACCATAATTAGCTGGGCGGGTGGACATTCCTGTATAATTTTATCCCGTGGAGATTTCCACATAATTTTTGCGTATTCGTAAAGCTAATTTGTTCAAATGTATTGTGCATGTTCGGTTATCTTGTGAAAACCACTGTTAGCCTCACAGTTTCAGAGAGACTACCCATACAAATCGTACCTGACCGTTAAGTCATACTAGGACAAAGCAATCGCAGACAACACACAACGCAGACTGGAGGATACAATCAAGATTGCATTGACACCCTGGCGATTTAATTTTTCAAGAGCTGTTTTCTATTGCTGTTTTCCATTTGTTGCTAGCGCTCATAGTTCCTGAGATATTGGGGTCTTGGGTCAGACTCCATAGGTTGCCAAATTTGACCTTTGGTGACCTCTAGTGACCTCATTATTGACCTGAGCCGCAAATGACCGAAGCGACTTCGAGCTGTTTAGTTCTGAGCTTTCAAACGCCTTTCTCGTCTTCCTAGACTTTTTAGCTTTTGAGTTAGTTGGGGCCACTTTGACCCCCCTCCCCACCAGATCGAAGTTGCCTCAGGGCCCGCCCGGAGGTGGGCGGGCTGTGAGCCATCTTTTTTGTGGGGTATGCAAAATTCATGGTATACATACCCTCAAACCATTGCCGACTTGAATAGTTCGGCAGAATAGGTTTAGGCGGATCCTACAGATGTGCTTTGTGCAAGTCGGTGATCGCCAAGTTCGCAGTTCGCGTGAAATAATGCATATGGTGGAAGGAGCCGCATCAAGCGCGTGCTGCAAGCTACCCGGTGCGGTGAAGGTGTGTTGTGAAACATGCCATGAACAAAACTTAAATGAGTAACCGTCGTGTCTGTGGAATATGACTGCGTTATCGTGATTTTATCGCTTTTCACGGACGTTCGCAGGTGCGCAGCTAATTATGGGATTACCTGTAAGTACCTGTAAGTACCTATGTAATTCGTACAATTCGTTACAATTCGTATATCTTGACTTCTTATATCTGTGACCAAAATCGGCCGCAGGCGGTCAAAATCGAGGTATTTTAATGTATGGGCCATACTTCCCATACAAAGCCTTCTATTGCGACCATTTTTTTTTGTCCGAATGTTTCTGAATGGATGGATTTCCGAGGTCAAGCCCGCGCTAAGCATAGCTTGTTGCGCAGGCCTTGACCCCACCACCCGATCAAGCAATTCCTGGCGTCCGGCGGAATTTAGAAGCGAAAGTTTTACGTGCCCGACATACCTGGACACGGTCCGCCCTGCCCTCTGACGTCACCTGACCTTGAGTGCGACCGCTGCCACCGGCCACAGGCCATCCCAGTCGGGGAAAATAGCGAGTGCCGAAGCGACTTGAACCCGGGCTGCCACTACCGGGTGAGGTCAGAAGTCCGGCGCTCTCCCAACTGAGCTACAGCGGCGGACAAAATGGCTATCTCGGATTTGTGAAGTGTTTTTTTACCCCGAAATTAAGAAACGATTTTTGTTCTCGAAAAATGCCCACAAAATCCAAATTTGCAAAGATATTGAAAAAGGCAAATATATTAGAGAACTATATATTGGCAATTCACAAACCAAATTTCAAAACAATGTCACTTATTGTTGACTGACTTATGGCTCATAAAGTAACTCATGACATATTTTTTGTATTGGGTTTTCGGTTTTTATTGACAAGTTACGAACCAATATATCTTTTGACTACGACCATTATCACCCAACGTGCTCTAAAGGTTATAATACACATCCCGCATGAGTTAAAGTGAGATTGTTGGCAAAGGTCAAGGTCAGATCACAAAATATCGCTATGCACAAAAGATCTACGAAAGTCATGCAACACATGTTTTATGGATTATTGTATACGTATAATTCGATAGGGATAGTCACGTTACCACCTCACCTCATTTAAGAGAAGTTAATGTCAAGCTCAGGTCAAGCTCAGGTCACAAGGTCCAAATTCGAAATTGATAAAGCTAAATATAAAAGGCATTTTTCTGGACCAGTTTTGCCTCAGAAATGCAGTTTATTGGTTCGTAGCTTGTCATTAAAAACCGAAAAACCCAATTAAAAAAATATGTCATGAGTTACTTTATGAGCCATAAGTCAGTCAACAATAAGTGACATTGTTTTGAAATTTGGTTTGGGAATTGCCAATACATGGTTCTCTAATATATTTGCCTTTTTCAATATCTTTGCAAATTTTGTTTTTGTTGCCATTTTTCGAGAGGAAAAATAGTTTCTTATTTTCGGGGTAAAAAGAAACACTTTTCAAAAATCCGAGATAGCCATTTTGTAGCCCGTGTCATTTCTTATCTTATAACGTTTCTTGATTGCATTTTGCTCAAAATATGGACTTAGTACGATCTGTTAAATTTTAGCTTATTTTTTGTTGCATACTCGTGTGTGGTGACATCATTTAATTTGATATATCTCGATAAAAAATATATCAACCAAATTGCTTCATTTTAGCACAGAAGACGTAAAATTGATGCAGGAGAACGTACCCAATGTTTCACGTCGATAGCGCTTTTTTAGCTATCGATAAAGTTCGTCAGGGGGGGGGGGGAGGGGGTCGCCCCCCAGTCAATAGTGGTTTAACCGGCAAAACCGGTTAACCGGGTAAAAGATGGCAAAACCTAAAACTGACTTTTCTTTTTGTTTAGGAAAGGGTATATACAAGAAGTGAATCTTCCTATGTTCAACAATTTTAAGTGCAATATTTATCGCATTTTCAGGATTCTTCACCCAGAAACTCACCGAATTTTCACTAACTTCGATATGACATGGAATGTTTCTTCACCTTAACTGAGCTGGCTGGAGGCTGGAAGATATATTTAAAGCTGTCATTATGGACAGCTATTTTCATTGCAGCTAGGAAAAGGAAGAAAACATAACTTTATTGTTGTGGCATATGCACTAGCATGCTTAAAGGGTTCACCTTTAACATGGAGTTTTGGACTGAGATAGCAGATTTGTAGAGCAGATCTCAAAATGGGTTGTGGGGAAAGAATTACCTCCCTACGTTAAGTAATTTCGACACAGGACTAGTGGGCCCGGTTTCATTTCCGCTGTTCCGGGCCACGATCTCGCTCGCCGCTCGCCGCCGCCGGCTCGCCGCCGGAGGCAGGTACACTCTCTGGCACGTAGTCTCTGGGCACGACTCCTCGTTAATATCCGCTCAGCCGCCCGGGCGGCGCGGCGGCCCCTTGTCAGAGACTGTACTTGGGTCAGGCGGAGCGGGGCGGAGCCAGAACGCCAGCTGCTATCGTACGATTTCTCGTGAAATAGAAAGAGAAACTTACTTCTTTCTCCACATATATCCATCAGTTGTCCAAACCAAAGTCATATTCGTAGTTTTGAGCTCAAGATGCACCTAATGGGTGAACTTCAAGACAACTTTCAAGGTGACCCATTCCCTTTAAAGGGAGATAATGACCTTTTTATTTTGTTTTTACAAATTTCTTTAGCTCCCGTTAAGGTATAACAATTACGGAATTTATATTTAAGAATTTATAAAGCATTTTCCTATTGGGGAAATTGAAGTTTCTGAAAAATTGAAGATACGTACTTGTGTGGTTTCGTTTTCGTCCATTCGGCCTTGACCCAACGCTATATGTTGTGTTATGCTACGTGGCGCTGTTGATACGTCTCGGTACGCACCGAGATAGATATAGCACCGATATAGCCAAGGCGATATATACCGTTGGAGTGGTATATATCGCCTTGGTTGGAACTACAGAGCGTCACGAATGTTGCTGATGCGCCAAAGGTGTAAACACTAACGGGTTGTGTCTATTAAATGATAAGGGTATGGTAGAACAAGCTGAAGAGGAATCTTTCAAGCATCTATTTCACAAACATTTGGCATATATAGACATTTTAATGGCAGTTTGGTTTAAGTTAGGCGAATGTCATTGTATCATTCAGTTGTACTTAGAAACATTGACGTCTTTTTAATTTGTATGGTGTAATGGTGTTAATGTAATGGTGTTAGCAAATTGCCGGAAAACGTTCAAAAATAGATCCTTGCTACTAAATTGCAAAGGTATGGTAGAAAAAGTTGAAGGATATTATTCGGAATTTGTTTATGAATCAAGAAGTGATTGTTGCGTTACGACAACGCCATCATCAACTTAAAAATGTTCTATTTCATGGTTATTAAGCAAGTATATTCAAATTTAAATCAAGCGCGGATGGCAAAAGCATTCAAGTACCATAAAATGGGTCAAGTACTTACCGATCCGTTGTTTTCAGCGGGGAGCGCTTGAGCGGGTCCAAATTGAAATAACTTTGGCTAGGAACAGTTTTAGGCAAAAGGTGATACATTTACAATATATTTTGGTCTCGTCTGTCGATTTCAAGTGATAACTCCATTTTTTGGGGAAAAGGTCATTATTTCCCTTTAAATTGAGCAAAACAAAATCGACCAGTTCGACCGACCAGTTCACCGACCAGTTCAGACCAGAATCGACCGACCAGTTCATTGCAGTTTTTACTTTTTCTACTTTTTACCACCAGGGCTTTTGCCAGCCCGTTTTACCGGTAAAAACCGGTGGCAAAGGCCACTTAACCCGCGCTGTGCCTGTGCTCGGCGTCACCTTCGCCGTGTCGGGGAGAGAGGGGGGGGGGGGGGGGGGGGCGTGGGCGTCTGAATGCCCCTCCCCTTCTAACTCAGCTCCTATTGGGAGTAGGCGGAATAAAAAAAAACACCGTTCGATAGCTCGTCAAAATTCATGTCGAAACTATTTCGGGTCATTTGTTGGCTCAGGTCAATATTGAGGTCCCCAGAAGTCATCAAAGGTCAGATTTTCTAATTCTAGGACTGCTCCAGAAACCCCAAAATATATCGGGAACTATGATATCTAGGAACAAACGGGGGAAAAACGAAAACTCTTGAAAAATGCAATCGCCATTTGTGTCCTCAAATTTTAGCTCAGGTCAATAGTTAAGGCTCCAGAGGTCATCAAAGGCTTCTTTTGGCAAAAGCAGTTCTTCGTTAATAATATTTTATATAATCAAGATAGGGCAATAATGTTAACGTCATCGTGTTTGTCTCTTCAATACGTTTCGAAGCATACCCATTGCAAGTGGTTTAGGTCAAATTCAAAATTTGACCTCGGGTCAAGGTTATCCAAGGTCATATGGCTGTCAAGGTGGGTCACAATACTCATATTCGGAAGCGGCTCGACGAGATAGAACAGTGATATCGGTCTCACACCTGTATCTTCATTCAATCAAAAGTTATTGACAAAAACGTGTTGGTGACCTCAGACCTTGTATTGGTTACTGAGCAAAAATTATACATAGATCAAGGATGATCTATAATTACATGATCTTGAAAGAATTGGCCTGCTCTGATGTGTATTCTCTGAATAGGAAGCATTTGCAAATTTGCCCATTGACTTACAATGGGGAGATCACGTGATCGACCTGACCTTAGGTCACCGATATAAAACAAATCCGAGATATACGAATTGTAGGTACTTATGGCCTAATTAAATCATGTAAGTTTGAAACCGATCAGCCGAAGACTGGCTGTGGTACGACCGCAATTTTTTTTGGAGGTTGGGTCACGTGACCTGGCCTGGTGACCTGACCTGAGATGACCCGATGTAAACAATTTCACACAATGTGGGTAATTGATGCCCGAACACCTGTCCAAAAACGGCGGCGCTGCGCGTCTGCTATCCTCGAAAAACCTTAGGAGGAGGTGTCTCCAAACCCCACGGCACGGCGCGAGTTAATGCCGCTCACTGTCAACTTTGCTTGATAGAGTAAAGATAGAGACGTACAATCAACGCCATGCCGACTTCAGCCCCTCCACCCCCCCCCCCCCCAGATTGAAACCTCCGTAATGCGAAGAAAACTAAAACTAGATGCGAACCCACAAACTGTGGGTGTGTGTCCGAGGCCAAAACCGTAACCATACAGACGCAGACAAACATTTGTAAAATAATAGCTTGTGAAAAAGCAGGTGTCTGTGGTGGGATTCGAACCCGGGTTGGTGGGAATCGCCCACACCAAAAAGAGGGCATCAGCTGTCAGCCCTTGTCCACCGAGTTTGGTCGCCTTGCGTCCCATCGTATGGGCTGCACGGCTGCGCAACCGGGTTTTGCTAGGGCTCACGCACACGTGCCTGTTGCACGTGCACGTGCCTATTACCATCCGCCAAAAGACGTTTTCTCCCGTTGCGGTGCACCCGACGGTGCAGACCGCGTGTCGCTGCGCCTTTTCGTTGTGGAGTTATAACCTAAATGCTTAGGACAGATAAGCAAACACACACACAAACAAACAAACTCAAACAAACAAACAAACTCACAAAGTCACTACACGAACTGGCCGTTCCAGGGTTAACCTTCGGTTAACTCACTTGAGTTTGTTAAGTCTACGGTTTTGGATTAGGGAGGTAAATCGAACTTCTCTCGCTCGGAGCAGGATGGGGTTACAAGTCACAGGAAATTAATGGTAGCATATTGTTTGCACATGCTCAGGGTATACTAAAATCGTATGGGCACCATGCACTGTGATCTGGTGACACACCCTAATCTACAGTTCTACAGTTGTTCGGTCAGTTGTCCCTCACTTCTTTTGTCTAGCACTTGTTATAAATAAAGCTACTGACAGCAGTTACGAGATGTGTCATATCTGTCTTATTTAGGCACATCTGTCATGCAGAGTGTATAAAGAGTGCCTCCGAGATCCGATATTGACCGTTGCATTTACGCAGAGCTCGGAGCCTGACATGTAGCACCGCCCCAATCTCTGTTCAGGTGAAGAGCCAATCCATCATCAAGCTGTATATTTTCTACAACATGCTGGAGGTGGGCGACAAGCTGATGTCGTCGTTCGGCCAGGACTCGCTGGACGCGCTCCACTGGACGGCCACCGAGCCGCGCAAGAGCAAACGGCAGCACCTGGGCACGCTGCCGCACTTCTTCCTGGCCTCCGTCTACGTCTGTATCCTTGTGGAGGGCGAGAGCAGGCGCCGGGGAAGACTGACACACGGCCGGCCAGGTCTGGGTTCATGGAGCGCCGGGGAAGACTGACACACGGCCGGCCAGGTCTGGGTTCATGGAGCGCCGGGGAAGACTGACACACGGCCGGCCAGGTCTGGGTTCATGGGGCGCCGGGGAAGACTGACACACGGCCGGCCAGGTCTGGGTTCATGGAGCGCCGGGGAAGACTGACACACGGCCGGCCAGGTCTGGGTTCATGGAGCGCCGGGGAAGACTGACACACGGCCGGCCAGGTCTGGGTTCATGGGGCGCCGGGGAAGACTGACACACGGCCGGCCAGGTCTGGGTTCATGGAGCGCCGGGGAAGACTGACACACGGCCGGCCAGGTCTGGGTTCATGGAGCGCCGGGGAAGACTGACACACGGCCGGCCAGGTCTGGGTTCATGGGGCGCCGGGGAAGACTGACACACGGCCGGCCAGGTCTGGGTTCATGGGGTGCCGGGGAAGACTGACACACGGCCGGCCAGGTCTGGGTTCATGGGGTGCCGGGGAAGACTGACACACGGCCGGCCAGGTCTGGGTTCATGGGGTGCCGGGGAAGACTGACACACGGCCGGCCAGGTCTGGGTTCATGGAGCGCCGGGGAAGACTGACACACGGCCGGCCAGGTCTGGGTTCATGGAGCGCCGGGGAAGACTGACACACGGCCGGCCAGGTCTGGGTTCATGGGGTGCCGGGGAAGACTGACACACGGCCGGCCAGGTCTGGGTTCATGGGGTGCCGGGGAAGACTGACACACGGCCGGCCAGGTCTGGGTTCATGGGGTGCCGGGGAAGACTGACACACGGCCGGTCAGGTCTGGGTTCATGGAGCGCCGGGGAAGACTGACACACGGCCGGCCAGGTCTGGGTTCATGGAGCGCCGGGGAAGACTGACACACGGCCGGCCAGGTCTGGGTGCATGGGGTGCCGGGGAAGACTGACACACGGCCGGCCAGGTCTGGGTTCATGGAGCGCCGGGGAAGACTGACACACGGCCGGCCAGGTCTGGTTCATGGAGCGCCGGGGAAGACTGACACACGGCCGGCCAGGTCTGGGTTCATGGAGCGCCGGGGAAGACTGACACACGGCCGGCCAGGTCTGGGTTCATGGAGCGCCGGGGAAGACTGACACACGGCCGGCCAGGTCTGGGTTCATGGGGCGCCGGGGAAGACTGACACACGGCCGGCCAGGTCTGGGTTCATGGGGCGCCGGGGAAGACTGACACACGGCCGGCCAGGTCTGGGTTCATGGGGTGCCGGGGAAGACTGACACACGGCCGGCCAGGTCTGGGTTCATGGGGTGCCGGGGAAGACTGACACACGGCCGGCCAGGTCTGGGTTCATGGGGTGCCGGGGGAAGACTGACACACGGCCGGCCAGGTCTGGGTTCATGGAGCGCCGGGGAAGACTGACACACGGCCGGTCAGGTCTGGGTTCATGGAGCGCCGGGGAAGACTGACACACGGCCGGCCAGGTCTGGGTTCATGGGGTGCCGGGGAAGACTGACACACGGCCGGTCAGGTCTGGGTTCATGGAGCGCCGGGGAAGACTGACACACGGCCGGCCAGGTCTGGGTTCATGGAGTGCCGGGGAAGACTGACACACGGCCGGCCAGGTCTGGGTTCATGGAGCGCCGGGGAAGACTGACACACGGCCGGTCAGGTCTGGGTTCATGGGGTGCCGGGGAAGACTGGCACACGGCCGGCCAGGTCTGGGTTCATGGAGCGCCGGGGAAGACTGACACACGGCCGGCCAGGTCTGGGTTCATGGAGCGCCGGGGAAGACTGACACACGGCCGGTCAGGTCTGGGTTCATGGGGCGCCGGGGAAGACTGACACACGGCCGGCCAGGTCTGGGTTCATGGGGTGCCGGGGAAGACTGACACACGGCCGGCCAGGTCTGGGTTCATGGAGCGCCGGGGAAGACTGACACACGGCCGGCCAGGTCTGGGTTCATGGAGCGCCGGGGAAGACTGACACACGGCCGGCCAGGTCTGGGTTCATGGGGCGCCGGGGAAGACTGACACACGGCCGGCCAGGTCTGGGTTCATGGAGCGCCGGGGAAGGCGAGCTGGATGAACACTGAACAGGGCGCCGGGGAAGGCTGAACGAGTGAACAGGGGACTGGGGAAGGCGGGCCGGGTAAGGTGGGCCGGGAGAACAGTGTCCCGGGTAAGGCGGGCCGGGTGAACAGGGCGCCGGGTAAGGCTGGCCGGGTGAATGGGCACGATAACAGGCGCGGGATACAGGAACAGGAGGTCATGGTAACGGAGTAAGGGAACCGGTGACGGGACCGCGGAACAGGGTGGTATAGCTGAGCTCATGAAGTGGCCCATGGAATGGAGAGGCGCCTCGAGCGCCTTTGACCAATGCCCCCCCCCCCCCCCCCCCCCCGAGGTGAATGAACCATATGACTGCGCATTGCGCAAACCTGTCTTCTAGTAATTATTACACATATTTGATATCATACGTATTTGATATATGATATATATGAATGATCGGACACTCTTAAATATTATAACAAAACATGTTTGGAGTTGAGACCGAATGCCTGCCTGGTCTATGCTGGGTAACTCAACCGGCGTATGTGCGTGCGTGCGCGCGTGCGCGCGTGCGTGTGTGGGTTTTGAGTGTTTGTTTTTACGCCTAACATTTTGAGGTTTGGCAAACTTTCTGGTTAGCTAACACTACCCAATATCAGACAAAATATATTTTAGCTATTAATACATAACTGTCTTGGTGCAATATATCCTTGACTTACTTCTCAGTTATGCACAGTGTTTTGATCTTGTTTCAAGTAACTGTACTGAATGTCGCCATCAACTCCAACAACAAGGCTCTTCTCACCGTGATGATGTCCAACAATGTGAGTACCATCTGCGTGTTGATGTCTTGTTAAGCCGTGCCCCGTCGGAGGATGTTTGAACGCCCAGAGTTTTGTTTGGAAACCACCCGTAATTGGTCAAAAACGTTAATTACGAAAACGATCAAGTTCTGGTCGAAAACGGTGGCGCAGAACGTGGTCGTTTTTGCGCCCACGTCACCATTGATCTTTTGCCGAAATTATTTTTCATATTTGACCCGGGGTCATCTTGTCACGGCTCACGTCAGGTCAAATGAACCCGATTCCACAAAGTTTTAAGTAGCGTTTCTCATGCCATGAGGTCACGAGGAATTACAATACTGTTATTTCGGAATTTGATTTCAGTGACCTCGGAGTGCATGCAGGTACGGTCAATTCTGTGACCGCTGTAGTATAAGTCAATGTGGAAAATATATTAATGACTCCTATTCAGAGGATATGCATTAGGCTGCCATTTTTTTTTGTAAAAAAACTTTTCTAAGTAGCAAGGAGGTAATATGGTTCCCTGCAGATCAAATGAGGTCATGACATATGACCCTGCATTGACCCCCCAAGGAGTTTCAGTTGCACCGTTACATTTTGTATGCATGCTACCAAATACATGTACAAATCTTTGTATCAATTTCAAAGAAATCGAAGCGGACAAACATGGTTTGATCTTGACCAGACATCAAAGCCATAAGGTCAAGTTATCAAATTTGACCTTAGAGGGTAAATTTGTATGTTATCACATTTTTGTTTGTTTTTTCCTCTTTCGAATGATGTAAATGTTACCCTGATATCTACTTCCATCATGGAAATATACTCGTATTGACAAACGTAGTTGGATGTTAAACATTGACCTGAATTTTCGCGGACCTGTTTCGTGTGACCCCGTGACCCGACGGTCGTGCAAATTCTAAAATCCAAATCAGCGCCAAGGATAACCCTATACACCATTTTGGAGCGAAATCTCGAGGGTGTGATATACATTTCCCCTTACCTCGGTGATCTGTCCTGGAATTTCCCATATGCATTATGCCCAGCCTGGCATCCATAGTATCTAGTTCGTTTCCCGCCGTATGATTTGCGAGTAATTTGTGGCAGTAAATGTCACGCATATTATTGATCACAGTGCTCACTTGTATTCGTAGTGATATCAATGTTTGTACTCCATGGAACCAACTGATCTGTTGGATTCCTTTTCTGTGCCGACTCAGCTGCCAATGACGGCGCAGACTGCAGCCGACTGACGCGTCTGCCCGTCTTATGTTGTCAGTTTGTGGAGCTGAAGGGCTCCGTGTTCAAGAAGTTCGACCGTAATAACCTGCTGCAGGTGGCGTGCAGTGACATCAGGGAGCGGTTCCAGTACTGCATCCTGCTGATGCTGGTCGTGGTGCAGACCATGAAGGAGTTCGGATGGAGCGAGAGTGAGTCTCGAGCACGACGCCGCCGCCTCTCAGCGGTAATGGCTGGCGTGGCGGCTGCCGCTGTACACTGTACAGTCAGACTGGCGGCGGCGGCTGTTGGCTGGCGTGACGGCTGCCGCTGTACACCAGACTGGCGGCGGCGACTGTTGGCTGGCGTGGCGGCTGCCGCTGTACACTGTACAGTATGACTGGCGGCGGCGGCTGTTGGCTGGCGTGGCGGCTGCCGCTGTACACTGTACAGTATGACTGGCGGCGGCGGCTGTTGGCTGGCGTGGCGGCTGCCGCTGTACACTGTACAGTATGACTGGCGGCGGCGGCTGTTGGCTGGCGTGGCGGCTGCCGCTGTACATTGTACAGTCAGACAGGCGGCGGCGACTGTTGGCTGGCTTTACGGCTGCCGCTGTACACCAGACTGGCGGCGGCGGCTGTTGGATTGCGAGATCCTCTCTGGTATATCTGTGTATATTGGAGCCCCCCCCCCCCTCACCCCTCCCATAAGTCAACTTTCACAGCAATGGGTGACGGCCCGACTCAGCTAAGCTAACACGCGCACTGGCAGGGGTCCGCGCCAACTTCAGACCGACGGGGGAGGGGGAGGGGATACCCGGCACCCGCCCTCTCAAGATCTCGAAAACCACGCAATATAGCGACCATCGAAAGTATTTCAGTGAGCATCACTGAAATGCAACACACCACTACTTGTAGGTCAGGTCAACGATGAAATCACCAGAGATCATCACAGGTCAAATTTCGGCCTTATATGAGTCCCTCACAAAACCGACGTTATCTCGAGAAATAAAAGAGCTGGCAGTGCGCGGAAAAAAAAACCATTGGGTTTCCATTGGGTCAGTTGGGTTTCCTGTCTGCAATGCTCAGTCATATTTGAGCGGACAGGTCCAGCTGTGTGACAGTGTCGGTGTTGATGGCTGGTGGTGTTGTCTGCAGACCAGCTGTGGGTGCTGCTGCCCGACTGCGCCATGGTGCTGATCGCCGAGCTGTTCGTCGACTGGGTGAAGCACGCTTTCATCACGCGATTCAACGAGATTCCGGCTGACATCTACAAAGAGTACACGCTCACGCTGGCCTACGACCTGATCGCCAGCAAACAGAAATATGTACGTATGTATTGTATTCGGCAAGACATTTGTATAATTAAAACCATAACAGATTTGTTTGTTTTCAATAGAAAGACCTTGATTGACTAAACTAGCTTTCATCCTACATTTTAAAGATTCTTGAAAATGAATGGGAGGTGCCTTTGTATTCAACTTTCTTGCAGAGGAAGGTTGCTTTGTTAAATGTGCATCAAATATGTAATGATTCGGAAAATACGTCTGCCCTTCCCCCCCCCCCCCCCCCAGAACTGGGGAGGACGGCGTCGCCTCCATCCACTGCGGCGACGTCCATTCCTGCACTCAATAGTGGGCCGCCTGTTCGCCAGTGATGCCCCACGCCGGGTTTGAACACGCCTCAATCTAGCAAAAGAGTCTCTTCAACCACTCTGACTCCCACAGGTGTTCTCAGTAACTGACTGATCCGCCTCCCACACGTGTTCTCAGTAACTGACTGCTCCGCCACCCACACGTGTCCTCAGTAACTGACTGATCCGCCTCCCACAGGTGTTCTCAGTAACTGACTGATGTCGCTTCCCACAGGTGTCCTCAGTGACTGACTGATGCCGGCTCCCACAGGTGTCCTCAGTGACTGACTGATGCCGCCTCCCACAGGTGTCCTCAGTGACTAACTGATCCGCCTCCCACAGGTGTTCTCAGTAACTGACTGATCCGCCACCCACAGGTGTCCTCAGTGACTGACTGATGCCGCCTCCCACAGGTGTCCTCAGTGACTGACTGATCCGCCTCCCACAGGTGTTCTCAGTAACTGACTGATCCGCCACCCACAGGTGTCCTCAGTGACTGACTGATGCCGCCTCCCACAGGTGTCCTCAGTGACTGACTGATCCGCCTCCCACAGGCGTTCAGTGACCACTCTGACGTGGTCAGCCACCGGATGGGGTTCATCTCGCTGCCGCTGGCGGCGCTGACGGCGCGCATCCTGCTGCAATCTGTGCGGCTGTCCGGGGCCGCCTCCTGGCTGGTGCTCGCCGCAGCCTACCTCGCCCTGACCACATTCCGCGTGCTCAACACCATCGTGATCCTCGGCAAGGTGGGTCCGCCGCCTCCCGCCGGGAGAGGCGCAGGCGAACTCGGTGTGCCGCAGGGCCGTGTCGTTAATAATTATTTGGTCACGCCTTGTATTTAGAGGGGGGGGGGGGGGGGGGGGGGTCCTCGTCGTAATGTTCAATGTGCTTTCCCATAGTCGAGCTCGTTGCAATTTCGGCATGTCGTATGAGCGAGAACAAAGTATCAAATATTAGTTCATATTGGCGTATGCCGTTTGAAACTGCGTCTTGGCATGGTTTATGTTCCGCAAATTGTTCTTGATAATAGGCGTATTTCTTTGACATATCATGCTGCCCTGAGTGTAATGAACATGACCACGTTGCCTATCAATGTGAGGATATGGGATGTGTTGAGCATCCTTGTATGTACTGGGCGGGGCTGGTGCGTCTGTTTGGTTGCAGCATGTGCTGACAACTCTGACCGGCCCCTGCGTGTGCGCCTGCGCGCGTGGTGTGTGTCGTTGTGGTCCGTCTGTCTGTGTCTGTCTGTGTCTGTCTGTGTCTGTCTGTCTGTGTCCGTCTGTGTCTGTCTGTGTCTGTCTGTGTCTGTCTGTGTCTGTGTCTGTCTGTGCCTGTCTGTGTCTGTCTGTGTCTGTCTGTGTCTGTCTGTGTCTGTCTGTGTCTGTCTGTGTCTGTCTGTGTCTGTCTGTGTCTGTCTGTGTCTGTCTGTGTCTGTCTGTGTCTGTCTGTGTCTGTCTGTGTCTGTCTGTGTCTGTCTGTGTCTGTCTGTGTCTGTCTGTGTCTGTCTGTGTCTGTCTGTGTCTGTCTGTGTCTATCTGTGTCTGGCTGTCTGTCTGTGTCTGTTTGTGTCTGTCTGTGTCTGTCTGTGTCTGTCTGTGTCTGTATGTGTCTGTCTGTGTCTGCCTGTCTGTATGTGTCTGTCTGTGTCTGTCTGTGTCTGTCTGTGTCTGTCTGTGTTTGTCTGTGTCTGTCTGTGTTTGTCTGTGTCTGTCTGTGTCTGTATCTGTCTGTGTCTGTATGTGTCTGTCTGTGTCTGTATGTGTCTGTCTGTCTGTGTCTGTCTGTCTGTGTCTGTCTGTCTGTGTCTGTCTGTGTCTGTCTGTGTCTGTCTGTGTCTGTCTGTGTCTGTCTGTGTCTGTCTGTGTCTGTCTGTGTCTGTCTGTGTCTGTCTGTGTCTGTCTGTGTCTGTCTGTGTCTGTCTGTGTCTGTCTGTGTTTGTCTGTGTCTGTCTGTGTCTGTATGTGTCTGTCTGTGTCTGTCTATGTCTGTCTGTGTCTGTCTGTGTTTGTCTGTGTCTGTCTGTGTCTGTATGTGTCTGTCTGTGTCTGTATGTGTCTGTCTGTCTGTGTCTGTCTGTCTGTGTCTGTCTGTGTCTGTCTGTGTCTGTCTGTGTCTGTCTGTGTCTGTCTATGTCTGTCTGTGTCTGTCTGTGTCTGTCTGTGTCTGTCTGTGTCTGTCTGTGTCTGTCTGTGGTCTGTCTGTGTCTGTCTGTGTCTGTCTGTGTCTGTCTGTGTCTGTCTGTGTCTGTCTGTGTCTGTCTGTGTCTGTCTGTGTCTGTCTGTGTCTGTGTATGTATGTGTCTGTATGTCTGTGTCTGTCTGTGTCTGTCTGTGTCTGTCTGTGTCTGTCTGTGTCTGTCTGTGTCTGTCTGTGTCTGTCTGTGTCTGTCTGTGTCTGTCTGTGTCTGTATGTGTCTGTATGTGTCTGTCTGTGTCTGTCTGTGTCTGTCTGTGTCTGTCTGTGTCTGTCTGTGTCTGTCTGTGTCTGTCTGTGTCTGTCTGTGTCTGTCTGTGTATGTGGCTGTGTATGTGGCTGTGTATGTGGCTGTGTCTGTGTCTGTCTGTGTCTGTGTCTGTGTCTGTCTGTGTCTGTGTCTGTCTGTCTGTATCTGTCTGTGTCTGTCTGTGTCTGTCTGTGTCTGTCTGTGTCTGTCTGTGTCTGTCTGTGTCTGTCTGTGTCTGTCTGTGTCTGTCTGTGTCTGTATGTGTCTGTCTGTGTCTGTATGTGTCTGTATGTGTCTGTCTGTGTCTGTATGTGTCTGTGTCTGTCTGTGTCTGTCTGTGTCTGTCTGTGTCTGTCTGTGTCTGTCTGTGTCTGTCTGTGTCTGTCTGTGTCTGTCTGTGTCTGTCTGTGTCTGTCTGTGTCTGTCTGTCTGTGTCTGTCTGTGTCTGTCTGTCTGTGTCTGTCTGTGTCTGTCTGTGTCTGTCTGTGTCTGTCTGTGTCTGTCTGTGTCTGTCTGTGTCTGTCTGTGTCTGTCTGTGTCTGTCTGTGTCTGTCTGTGTCTGTCTGTGTCTGTCTGTGTCTGTCTGTGTCTGTCTGTGTCTGTCTGTGTCTGTCTGTGTCTGTCTGTGTCTGTCTGTGTCTGTCTGTGTCTGTCTGTGTCTGTCTGTGTCTGTCTGTGTCTGTCTGTGTCTGTGTCTGTCTGTGTCTGTCTGTGTCCTGTCTGTGTCTGTCTGTGTCTGTCTGTGTCTGTCTGTGTCTGTCTGTGTCTGTCTGTGTCTGTATGTGTCTGTCTGTGTCTGTCTGTGTCTGTCTGTGTCTGTCTGTGTCTGTCTGTGTCTGTCTGTGTCTGTCTGTGTCTGTCTGTGTCTGTCTGTGTCTGTCTGTGTCTGTCTGTGTCTGTCTGTGTCTGTCTGTGTCTGTCTGTGTCTGTCTGTGTCTGTCTGTGTCTGTCTGTGTCTGTCTGTGTCTGTCTGTGTCTGTCTGTGTCTGTCTGTGTCTGTCTGTGTCTGTCTGTGTCTGTCTGTGTCTGTCTGTGTCTGTCTGTCTGTGTCTGTCTGTGTCTGTCTGTCTGTGTCTGTCTGTGTCTGTCTGTCTGTGTCTGTCTGTCTGTCTGTCTGTCTGTCTGTCTGTCTGTCTGTCTGTCTGTCTGTCTGTCTGTCTGTCTGTCTGTCTGTCTGTCTGTCTGTCTGTATGTCTGTCTGTCTGTCTGTCTGTCTGTCTGTCTGTCTGTCTGTCTGTCTGTCTGTCTGTCTGTCTGTCTGTCTGTCTGTCTGTCTGTCTGTCTGTCTGTCTGTCTGTCTGTCTGTCTGTCTGTCTGTCTGTCTGTCTGTCTGTCTGTATGTGTCTGTATGTGTCTGTCTGTCTGTGTCTGTCTGTCTGTCTGTGTCTGTCTGTCTGTGTCTGTGTCTGTCTGTGTCTGTGTCTGTGTCTGTCTGTGTGTGTCTGTCTGTCTGTGTCTGTCTGTCTGTCTGTGTCTGTCTGTCTGTGTCTGTCTGTGTCTGTCTGTGTCTGTCTGTGTCTGTCTGTGTCTGTCTGTGTCTGTCTGTGTCTGTCTGTGTCTGTCTGTGTCTGTCTGTGTCTGTCTGTCTGTGTCTGTCTGTGTCTGTCTGTGTCTGTCTGTGTCTGTCTGTGTCTGTCTGTGTCTGTCTGTGTCTGTCTGTGTCTTTCTGTGTCTGTCTGTGTCTTTCTGTGTCTGTCTGTATGTGTCTGTCTGTCTGTGTCTGTGTCTGTGGCTGTGTCTGTCTGTGCCTGTCTGTGTCTGTCTGTGTCTGTGTCTGTCTGTGTCTGTCTGTGTCTGTCTGTGTCTGTCTGTGTCTGTCTGTGCCTGTTGTCTAACTACTGTCTGTCTGACTACTGTCTGACTACTGTCCGACTACTGTCTGACTACTGTCTGACTACTGTCTGACTACTGTCTGACTACTGTCCGACTACTGTCCGACTACTGGCTGACTACTGTCTAACTACTGTCTAACTACTGTCTCGACTACTGTTTGCCTGACTACTGCCTGACTACTGTCTGACTGTCTTTGTTTGTGGGCGGCAGGCATGTGACCTGATCGACTGTGAGACGGCCGAGCCGGCGGCGGCGGCGGCGGCGGCGGCGGCTGCCGAGGTGCGCTCGAGACACGTCTCAGAGTGTGAGCCGGCCGCCGACAGCTCGCTCACCGAGCCCTACAACGTGTTCCGCGAGTTCTCGCCGCCGACGGCTGTGGCCGAGGACGGGGCCGAGGCAGCGGCCGACCAGTCTGACTGTGCCTGCACGGCACACGGCGACGGCCGCTGCCAGCCGGCGGTGGTCGCCGCCGCCACAGCAGCGGGGGGCGGGACGGCGGGCGGCTCGTGACGGACCGGGCCCCGGCTGAGCACGGCTCCTACGGTGCCATGGTAACATTCGGGGGGGGGGGGGGGGGGGGGGCACCGACAGGCTGCCATGGTAACATTCTGGGCGGGGGGCACCGACAGGCTGACATGGTAACATTCTGGGTGGGGGCCACCGCTAGGCTGCCATGGTAACCTTCTGGGGGCGGGGGTCACCGACAGGCTGCCATGGTAACCTTCTGGGGGCGGTGGCCACCGGCAGGCTGCCATGGTAACATTCTGGGCGGGGGCCACCACCGACAGGCTGCCATGGTAACATTCTGGGCGGGGGCCACCACCGACAGGCTGCCATGGTAACATTCTGGGCGGGGGCCACCGGCAGGCTGCCATGGTAACATTCTGGGCGGGGGCCACCACCGACAGGCTGCCATGGTAACATTCTGGGCGGGGGCCACAGATAGGCTGCCATGGTAACATTCTGGGCGGGGGCCACCGACAGGCTGCCATGGTAACATTCTGGGCGGGGGCCACCACCGACAGGCTGCCATGGTAACATTCTGGGCGGGGGCCACCACCGACAGGCTGCCATGGTAACATTCTGGGCGGGGGCCACCACCGACAGGCTGCCATGGTAACATTCTGGGCGGGGGCACCGACAGGCTGCCATGGTAACATTCTGGGCGGGGCCACCACCGACAGGCTGCCATGGTAACATTCTGGGCGGGGGCCACCACCGGCAGGCTGCCATGGTAACATTCTGGGCGGGGGCCACCACCGGCAGGCTGCCATGGTAACATTCTGGGCGGGGGCCACCACCGACAGGCTGCCATGGTAACATTCTGGGCGGGGGCCACCACCGACAGGCTGCCATGGTAACATTCTGGGCGGGGGCCACCACCGACAGGCTGCCATGGTAACATTCTGGGCGGGGCCACCACCGGCAGGCTGCCATGGTAACCTGGGGGCGGGGGCCACCAATAGGCTGCCATGGTAACATTCTGGGCGGGGGCCACCGGCAGGCTGCCATGGTAACATTCTGGGCGGGGGCCACCACCGACAGGCTGCCATGGTAACATTCTGGGCGGGGGCACCGACAGGCTGCCATGGTAACATTCTGGGCGGGGGCCACCACCGGCAGGCTGCCATGGCAACATTCTGGGCGGGGGCCACCACCGGCAGGCTGCCATGGCAACATTCTGGGCGGGGGCCACCACCGGCAGGCTGCCATGGTAACATTCTGGGCGGGGGCCACCACCGACAGGCTGCCATGGTAACATTCTGGGCGGGGGCCACCACCGACAGGCTGCCATGGTAACATTCTGGGCGGGGGCCACCACCGGCAGGCTGCCATGGTAACCTGGGGGCGGGGGCCACCAATAGGCTGCCATGGTAACATTCTGGGCGGGGGCCACCACCGACAGGCTGCCATGGTAACATTCTGGGCGGGGGCCACCACCGGCAGGCTGCCATGGTAACATTCTGGGCGGGGGCCACCACCGACAGGCTGCCATGGTAACATTCTGGGCGGGGGCCACCACCGACAGGCTGCCATGGTAACATTCTGGGCGGGGGCCACCACCGACAGGCTGCCATGGTAACATTCTGGGCGGGGGCCACCGACAGGCTGCCATGGTAACATTCTGGGCGGGGGCCACCGACAGGCTGCCATGGTAACATTCTGGGCGGGGGCCACCACCGGCAGGCTGCCATGGTAACATTCTGGGCGGGGGCCACCACCGACAGGCTGCCATTGTAACATTCTGGGCGGGGGCCACCACCGACAGGCTGCCATGGTAACATTCTGGGCGGGGGCCACCACCGGCAGGCTGCCATGGTAACATTCTGGGCGGGGGCCACCACCGGCAGGCTGCCATGTTAACATTCTGGGCGGGGGCCACCACCGGCAGGCTGCCATGGTAACATTCTGGGCGGGGGCCACCACCGACAGGCTGCCATGGTAACATTCTGGGCGGGGGCCACCACCGGCAGGCTGCCATGGTAACATTCTGGGCGGGGGCCACCGACAGGCTGCCATGGTAACATTCTGGGCGGGGGCCACCACCGACAGGCTGCCATGGTAACATTCTGGGCGGGGGCCACCACCGACAGGCTGCCATGGTAACATTCTGGGCGGGGGCCACCACCGACAGGCTGCCATGGTAACATTCTGGGCGGGGGCCACCACCGACAGGCTGCCATGGTAACATTCTGGGCGGGGGCCACCACCGACAGGCTGCCATGGTAACATTCTGGGCGGGGGCCACCACCGACAGGCTGCCATGGTAACATTCTGGGCGGGGGCCACCGACAGGCGAGGACCGGGTTTATGATGTGATCATGTGTTTCAAAGTGACCGGCGGACCAGCTGGGGACCGGCGGTTTGCTGTGCGGGATCTTGGAGATGGTTTGTTTGCTGATGCTCGTGTTTGCGCTAATACGTCTGGTCCTCAGTGGTAATACGTCTGGTCCTCAATTGACCTGGCAAGGAATTCAAAGGAGCAGTACATTTTTGTAAGTTGTTGAATGGTCGATGATTGTGAAGATATGAAATATAATTTATTAAGTCTGTATCAAGTCTGTATCTGGGCGACTAGCCTCGTCTCACGATATTTCCAGAGACGGCTGTCAGTGAAGGCGCGCGAGGCATCTGTTAACTGTGTCTACACGCAGTGGAAGGCCGATGGGACCGTACCGTCGGTTGATTAGTTATCTTCCCTGGCCCTGGGTCTCTCACCGAAGGCAAAACGATAGTTGGCTGAATCCGCACCGTGGCGGGCCGGTATTGCAGTCGCCGGTACCGGCCGATACTTGGCGGATTCTGCGCCGCTGCGCCCTGGCCCGACCCACAGTTGCCTCAGGAAGAAGGCTGGGTAACCAAAAAAGACAAGTCGCTAGCAAAATATCCTGTTCGAAAACAATTGTCATGCCTTATAAATGGCTACATCCGAACAATGGCAGTTTGGCTTCTCGAAACATCAAGTCTAAAGTTTATTAAAACAGATTGTTGCCTTGATAACTGAGATACACTTTCAATCATTCGTACGACCATGAAGCAACACTTCCCAGCATATGTAGCCTTGGTTTTCATGCCAGACAATAGGGATCGACGATGCGGTTCACGATACTAACATCGCGTACACAATATCCAGCAAATGGCCACTGCAAGCAGATTCCGTCAGGCAGACAGCAAACTGTACTTCTCAGAAACAGGCGTATGTTTAGAGCTAACACATGTGTACTATCAAAAGCGTCACCATGCATTTACCCTTGCATCAAATAACAATGGACACAGCCGCATGCCAGGCAAAACAACTTCGGATACTGCCATACACGTTAAACTTCCGTCGCTAAATCATGCCGCCGACTTGGAATTGCTCGACCGGATGGCGGGCAACAAGCTTAGCTTAGCGTGGGTCCTGATCTGGGAAATCCATCCCACCAAAACAGTGAGCCTAATATTACAAGTTATACGGGGTAAGCCTCAGCATTCTGGGTCTGCATTATGCACTTCTTCCTAAGTACCCACAGCAGTTGTGTCCTTGGTCGCGTCCTCTGTGTCCTGAACGCAGCTCCTCAGCGGGCGCACATCTGTCTGGCCGGCGGCCGGAGCGGCACCATACCGAGTGTGAACTCGGCCGCCTCGTACTGAGCGCGCTCCCGCTCACTGAGCTCCGTCAGCTCGCTGTAGGCGTCTGCGGCGGCGGCGGCGAGATGTTGAGGGCCGGCCGCCGCCGCCGCCGCGCCGCCCTTGCCGAACAGACCCCCGCCAGCGGCCGCAGCGCCGGAGGTGGCGTTCGGCGGGGCGCCCAACAATGACGGCGGGGCGCCCAACAATGACGGCGGGGCGCCCAACAATGACTGAGCGCCGCCGCCACTCGGAGCCGCCTGGCCCCCGGCACCGAACACCGACGCCGAGGCCACCGGCTGGCTGCCGACCTCCGACGAGGCCGTCTGAGACTGCGATCCGAATACAGGGCCCGCCGGCTGGGCCTGGCCACCAAATACGGGGCCCGCGGGCAGAGGCTGAACGCCGAACACAGAACCAGTCGACTGAGCTTGTCCTCCGCCGCTCGCCTGGGATTGTCCACCAAACACTGATGCTGCCGCCGGAGGCTGTCCCCCAAACACAGCCCCTGCTGCTGGCGCTTGTCCTCCAAACACAGCCCCTGCTGCTGGCGCTTGTCCTCCAAATACAGCCCCTGCCGGCTGAGTTTGTACACCGAACACTGAGGCTGCCGGCTGAGTTTGTCCCCCGAACACTGAGCCTGCCGGCTGAGTTTGACCACCGAACACTGAGCCTGCCGGCTGAGTTTGTCCCCCAAACACAGCCCCTGCTGTCTGAGTTTGCCCACCGAACACTGAGCCTGCCGGCTGAGCTTGCCCACCGAACACTGAGCCTGTGGCCTGTGGCTGACTGCCAAACACTGAGGAGCTGTTGGTTTGCTGAGCGCCAAACACGGCGCTCTGCTGGCCGCCGAACACCGGCTGCCCGGCCGCAGCGCTGCCCGGCTTTCCGAACAGGCCGCCGGAGCTGGCCGGCTGCACCGTCGCCGAGCCGCCGCCGAACAGCGACTTGGTGCTCTGCGTGGCGACGCCGAACACCGACCCTCCTCCGCCTCCGCCAGCGCCAGCGCCAGCGCCAGCGCTGCCGCCGCCAACCGAGGCGCTGAACATCTGCTGCTGTAACACGGACAGCCGCGACACGGCGCACGGTCAGCCAGTGGCCGACTGGACCACACCGCGCGCCCCGCCTCTCAGCCGAGCACAACCGGCAGTATCGCTCACATCAGGCACATCACGGCACTGCTGACTGGTCGCCCATCACAACCCGCTCAGGTCCGTGTAGTGAAACAACATTGCTTAAATAATGAGAGAGGCAGACAGACAGACGCATATTCAACAGCACATCATGGGAATGAGGCTAGCATTGAAACTAGTGGTGCCAATCGGTACAATCATTTTCGAAATTCCGAATTTGTCCGAAGACCGATTCGGTTTTCGGACGGACATAAACATATTTCTTTGGACATTTTCAGACATCCAATGCCCAAGGATGGCTTGTCGCGAAAATCACTTAGTTCCTTTTTTAATAGTTACTTATTAAAAAGGAAGTGTGCCACAGGTAATCACATCAAACTTACTTTTATTTATAAACCATAGGTAAGCATAGCAATATTCGGACAAATTTCGAACAAACAATGATTTTCAATGATTTTCAATGAATGATTTTCAACAATGATTTGACAGTTTCGGACGGACTCAGTTTCGGACGGATTTCGAACCATGGTCTTGGACATCGGTCGGACATTGCGCAAATATTTTCTGAAACTGGCACCACTAATTGAGACATATTGTTCAGCCCCATAAAGTTACAGGAACTGACAGCCTGGCAGACAGATGGCATTCAATAACGTTATGTATGCAAGCTTAGCGGTGCTTGATTCACTTACCATGTAGGCCCGCATTTCTGGAGACGCATTATGAAGGGATGCCCGTTTTTGCCGATACTCAGCGACCTGAGTGTTGAAGAACTGCAACTGAAATGTGTTGATGTTAGCGCGGTAATAAGCACAGGGTGCGCACACATTTCTGACCCCTTGACGCCTCATGACCTGACTGAGATACTCTGCTTTTTTGGGTGGAACTGCCTCCAGGCATGACCTTACTTGACCAGGTTACAGGGTGGGAGGGGTTAATTCTGTTTGAAGTCATGCATAATCAGGCTGAGAGAACGCCTGTCGCGCGCTGCCTGCGTGACCCGTTAGACACCCGGAAGACACAGACACAAATCGCAGCAGAATGTGCGGTTTTATTGAACACAGTCAAAGGACAGCCACATATTGGGATCTGGAGGCACTCTAGAGGATGCTCACAAGTCTGGAAGCCCACGGACAGTTCTAGGAACGCGCTACCCCTAAGCCCGACAACGCAAAACAAAACACGATATTTTGACGACATGAACGGTTTTGTGTGCTAACATTCAGAGTCACATCCAGTGAGTAGTTGCGAAGAAATAAGCCTCTGAAAACCATGGTCACGGTCGCTCCGCGCATACGTAGATTTTTCCCCAGTTGACCGAAAACCTAGCGTCCGCTCGATGATTATGTTCCTGCAAACACACGGGACGATTGTAATACTTTATTTAAAAACCTGCTAGCGTCTTACGGATTTTCTTCAACGATGTGGAAATCGAAGTATAGAAAGCAACATCAGTCTGAATTACTGCTTGAAAATAATTTAGCAATTTATTTCTAAATGATCTTTCAGTTTTGCAATCATCATGATGAGTAATAATTGATGATCTATCAGACCACTTAACGATATTTACATCAATGAAGATTGGGATTCATATACAAAAATAGAGAAAACGGACAACATTTGATAAGCGCAGGACCACACACATGATAAGCGCAGGATGCCTGAGGGCGGACGAGAGGTCTTCCGTCAACTATCGGGAAAATCTACGAAAGAACGACTCGACCGTAGCAATTGTTTTTGGAAACTCATTTCCTCGCAATAGATACATTCTGTGCATGTCCGAAACACAAGCCGTCACCATTCTATCCTCTGAATCATATGTTCGAGATGGGCTTTTATCTTGTCTTGAAATACCCCCCCTCCCTATGGAATATTTCTTTGCATATTTGGGCCTTTCTCGTCCTGGCGAACCTGTTTCCATCAAACATTTTTCTCAGCAAGCAAAAGAACATATTCTAGCAAAATAAATGGCCGAAAAGTGAGGGAGCCATGAACGTGGTCATGCGGGGACCACGTCCTAACGCCTCGTAACATCACACTTACATATACGTCTGGTGTGTTGGCCACTTTGCTCTTGTACGCCTCAGCCCGTACCTCCTCCGATGATAAGTCCGACAATCCTGCAGGGCACAATTAGAACGGTGTTCTACCAGCTAAAGTTTCCTGAGTCACGCGCGATCAATGGATCAGGCACAATCTCACTTCGCTTCAGAGTAGCAGAGCCATTACGTGCAGGTGCTTGCGGGGAATCGAACAGGCTTATGGACAGCACGATCCTTCCAAGACCGCGATCCTCGAATAGCCATCAAATGGCATGCAAATATGCCGCCGGTGTGTCAATGCACTGGTGTAAAACACTTTGTTTGGTGACACCGGGGCGGGCGCCTGGCTGATCGGTAACGCTGCTGTAGGAGCTCACGTTGTTTGGTGACACCGGGGCGCCTGGCTGATCGGTAACGCTGCTGTAGGAGCTCACGTTGTTTGGTGACACCGGGGCGCCTGGCTGATCGGTAACGCTGCTGTAGGAGCTCACGTTGTTTGGTGACACCGGGGCGCCTGGCTGATCGGTAACGCTGCTGTAGGAGCTCACGTTGTTTGGTGACACCGGGGCATCTGGCTGATCGGTAACGCTGCTGTAGGAGCTCACGTTGTTTGGTGACACCGGGGTACCTGGCTGATCGGTAACGCTGCTGTAGGAGCTCACGTTGTTTGGTGACACCGGGCCGGGCGCCTGGCTGATCGGTAACGCTGCTGTAGGAGCTCACGTTGTTTGGTGACACCGGGGTACCTGGCTGATCGGTAACGCTGCTGTAGGAGCTCACGTTGTTTGGTGACACCGGGGTACCTAGCTGATCGGTAACGCTGCTGTAGGAGTTAAGGACTCCATTCAGATCATGTGAAGTTTAGATGATGTGAAGCGTCACTTTGGAGAAAAGATTCAGTCAAATATGAAATGCGTGCATTTCCAATTGAGCTTTCATATATAACTTTGAACTGTTGTCACGTTTTACCATGGACTCCGCCACGGGGGTCGGGGGATGTGTCCCCATTTTTGAGCCAGGGGGATTATCCCCTTTTTCTGACCAACAGGATGGCTGGAAACAATGTTCAGTTGTACTTGTTATTGTTAGTTTTATTCCCCCGCCCAACAACTTTTCGCTGACGCCACCCCCTCCCCGCTCAACAACTTTTCGCTGGGGCGGCGACCACTTAGCTTCCCCGGACCCCCCCCCCCCCCATTTAAAATGCGTGGCGGAGCCCCTGCGTTTTAGGATCCAGTGCCATATAATAGGGCAAGGGTAGGTAACTTCGTGAAAACCCTAACTTCGTGATTTGCGATAAAGCATATTTCTATAAATAAATAAAAACGCGTTGTCACCGTTATCGTCCATTGCCGGTGACTTGCAGCACACCGTCACAGCTGGTAACTCAGTTACACAGTCAAAGCTGCTCAGAGTTCACGAAGTTAGGAACTGAAATCAAACATAAGTTTATGAAATTCTACAAAAGTGTAGAATGTCGGTACAAATATGTCGGCGTCAATGTCACGCTCATGGACGCTGGCAGCGGCATGGTAATTAAGAGCATTGCTGTTCGTCCTCAGATTGGAAGTGAAATAGGAAATGAAATCACTTCAGAAAAGTGAAAAACACGCCAAGACATTTTTAGCTATCATAAGACCCAAAATAGTAGGATTCCTGAACAAACCACATGTCCTGAGCTTCTGTGAGCTTCTTCAGAAGCTCAGGACATGTGTTTTTTTCTCACTTCCAGTCTGAGGACGAATAGCAATGCTCTTAATTACCATGCCGCTGCCAGCGTCCATGAGCGTGACATTGACGCCGACATATTTGTACCGACATTCTACACTTCGGTAAATTTTCATAAACTTATTTTTGATTACAGTCGCTAACTTCGTGAACTCTGAGCAGCTTTGACGGTGTGACTGAGCCAGCAGCTTTAACTGTGTGCTGCACGTAGAGTAGAGGGTTTGGTTTCACCTGCGACATGTGCCACTAAGTTGCGGTGCATGTGTTGATAGAGGTCCATCACGAAAAGAGAAGCCTCTGTTTGTTGGAGGCCAATTTATTCAACAGGTCGTGTTTTGGTTTGTGAACTGCCATTAAACGTGAAGGTGCGGGTACCTTCACTAAATGGGTCAAGTTCTAACAATTTATGCAGATGCACACTCCAACACCCCAGCAACTTACCACCAAAGCGGAATTATTGCTTGCATTCACAGCTTGTGGCTTAATTTGTTCTGAAATCAATCACCACGAAGTTGAAATTTTGCCTGACAAAGTTCCACACCGGGTGACGAAGTTAGAGGCTTTTCACCAATTGTTGACGCCTTTTGTGCACAGTGTGGCAATAGCAGAAACGTCGTTGGGCGATACCAAGGACCGCAAAAGATTCCCCTCTCTCCGAGCATCGACGATTTGACATTTCCTCAATTGCATTTGGCTGGGTGAGTATATTTGCGTTTTTCACGAAGTTACCTATCTTTACCCTATTATTGTCTCACTTGAATTTGAAGCTGATGACAAACCCTACTTCACATCACTTTTGCAACGTCGCCCTCAACTGGGCTATCTGCCCAATTTTAGAAGATGGTAGTCCATGTTGGTCTGCCTACCTGGGATGCAAGGTTGGCCTTTCAAAGGCGAAAAGCACGAGAATGGCCACTGCTTTGAATTTTCCCACACCTTCATTTCAGTAGCAATACCATTCCTGAAAAATACAAATAAATATAATTATTCGCTTAAAAACATCCACAATACAACACTAGCAATATTTGAAGAAGCTAAAATGTGCTGTGTAGCTAAAGTATAAGCTTTTCAGGGCAGTTCCCTTGATATGACGAGCAGTGCTGTTTTGAGCATTGCAGACCACGTGCAACATTAAGATGGTTGGTCCCACGGTGTTGCAATCAAATACGCACAAACAAACAAAAGGAAAAGAAAGCGTCATATAATATTAATTTTTCACTATTTCTGCTGGACAACAATGGGCCTGCTGAGCTCTTCCAGGGATATCCTGGTGGCATGCTGGCACACCTATAACTGTGCTCCGTGACTCGTGACTGTGCTCCGTGACTCGTGACTGTGCTCCGTGACTCGTGACTGTGCTCCGTGACTCGTGACTGTGCTCCGTGACTCGTGACTGTGCTCCGTGACTCGTGACTGTGCTCCGTGACTCGTGACTGTGCTCCGTGACTCGTGACTGTGCTCCGTGACTCGTGACTGTGCTCCGTGACTCGTGACTGTGCTCCGTGACTCGTGACTGTGCTCCGTGACTCGTGACTGTGCTCCGTGGCTCGTGACTGTGCTCCGTGACTCGTGACTGTGCTCCGTGACTCGTGACTGTGCTCCGTGACTCGTGACTGTGCTCCGTGACTCGTGACTGTGCTCCGTGACTCGTGACTGTGCTCCGTGACTCGTGACTGTGCTCCGTGGCTCGTGACTGTGCTCCGTGACTCGTGACTGTGCTCCGTGACTCGTGACTGTGCTCCGTGACTCGTGACTGTGCTCCGTGACTCGTGACTGTGCTCCGTGGCTCGTGACTGTGCTCCGTGACTCGTGACTGTGCTCCGTGACTCGTGACTGTGCTCCGTGACTCGTGACTGTGCTCCGTGACTCAGTGCACAATGCCCATGGCAGTGGCAGTGTCGCCATTCTAGAGACAGTGGTAGTACTCACAGCAGTTCTGTGAAGGAGCTGGGTGTGGCTGAGGGGGCAGCGCCTGCAGCTGCGGCCTGCTGTGGCTGCCCTCGAAAGCCTCCTCCTGAGCCTGGAACAGTCATCCAGGGGAAGGTGATGATACAGACCATGTTAATGCAGGATGATGCCATGTCCTGCATCACTGCAGCTCTTTTCCTGGCTGGCATAAAGTTCATACCAGTTCAATAGGAATATGGAAGGGGAATGGATAATTCTACGACGAGGAAAGCACCACAGAAATACCACCATTGGAGACAGCATGGAGCCATATGTGCTTAAACGATATGGTAAGAACTACCCCTTGTAACAGGGACCATATATATATATTTATATTACACTTGACAAATGTTAATACGGATATTTTCAACATATTTTGAAGGGGATATCACTGCAGAAAACAAAACAAAAAATGGTCGGTTCTATCAAACCTACCACTAATTTATTGGAGACCTGTGCATCCTCCCAGCCTCGAACCCACTGCCACGGAGTTATGAGCGGGCGTCATGACTGAGTTATGAGCCGAGCGTCATGACTGAGTTATGAGCCGAGCGTCATGACTGAGTTATGAGCCGAGCGAGCGTTATAGCCCTAGACTCCGCGGGAGGACTTAATGGTGGTGATTACGCAACTTGCAGCCACGATCCACCGGCCTCGCGCTTGGTCTGACCCGGCTGACCCGCTCGGTCACATGACCGTCGGCGGACGGCGAAGGACAGCCACCGGGGTCGCTGTCCCTGGCATGTCCTGTTTAACTCAAAGCAAGGCTTTAAGTGCTCTTTCACATTAGGAAATACTGCTTAAGAACAGCCAGCTCGGTTCCGGACCCAACAAGGGCGTTTTACTGGTTTTATAGTTGAAAACAGGGCTGAGGAGTCGATTGGTTTTCAGGTGACTCCGACTCCGACTCCGACATCGACTCCGACCTTAACTCTCGCCCTACGGGAGCTATTTTCACCTTCGCCCTACGGGGGGGGGGGGGGCCTGACAGCCCCCCTGTTAACTTCCAAACCAAGCAACGTAGAGCAATGCGGTAAGAACCAGCATGTTGCCTGTCATGAGAGGAATTTAACAGTATTTGCTTTTTAGGTTTCAGGTCAACGGATGACCTTCTAGGTCAAGTGAATAACCTCGGATTTACCACGTCCAGAACAGCGATTTTGCTCTTCAGAAAACCTCAAAATTAGAAATTTATAAATGTAAATAAAAAGGCATGTTCCTAGATCAGTTTTGGCTCAGAAATACAGAAAAGGTAATTATTTGTTCGTATCTTGTAAAAAAGTAATACAAAAATGACGTCATCAGTTTCTTACACTTAGGGAGCCATCACTCAGTCAAAAATGCAGATATTGCTTTGAATTTTGGCATGGATATTGTCCATACTCAGTTCTCTCACATATATTCCGCTTTTTAACATCTTTGAAAATTTTGATTTTGTGGGGATTTTTCCAAAAATCAGTTTTTATTTTATTTTAGGGGTCAAAACCCAAAATTTTGCAGATCCGAGACTGCCATTTTAAAGAGAATGCCATTTTGTATCTTTGGTGAATTGCGTTTGCATTTTCCTTTACAACTCTGTTTTCTACCATTTTCCAAATATTTATCGTTTTTCCACCAATATGACGTCATCAAAACATGATTATCTCCCAAACTGCTTAACCAATTACAATAAAATTTGTACAGCATACGTATAATTGTTGTAAACTCAGCTACCGAAAATTTCAGCAAGATGCGCTACACGTGTAAAAAGTTATTCAAGAAAAACCTCAGGGGGGGGGGAGGTCAGGCCCCCCAGTAGGGCGAGGGCTAAATTAGCCTAAGCTATTGTCAACAGGCACAAGAAGTAACCACCCATAGCTAGAATTTTCCAATTTCAAGATTGAAACTCATTTAACCCTATTCCCTGCGGACGGCCAAAAGTACGTTAACTGCGGGGGTCAGATTCTGCCCCCCCCCCGAGATCTCGAGAACCGCTCGGTCGATTTCGATGGGGGAAAACGCCATTCGATTCGTCATGACAAAATTTCCTTTTAGGGGCCCGAAATGTATTTTTGTGTTAAAAAATGGGGCCAGGGGGTAAAAATCCTTTTTTTAAAGGTCATTGCGGCCATGTGGTTTGACCGATTTTCATGCCCCAAACGTTCTTGAGCTTCAAATGTACTGGTCTTCAATATATCAAAGGATAAATACCCAAATAAAAAATCATAGGCGTATTCAGGGGATGTAAAATGGGGGCACGATCTCCCATTTCAGTGACTTAACAAAATCAATGAAACACCCTTGGAACACGTATCTTCAATCCGTGACCTTGGAGTATGGATAGACGCTAAGCTCACATTTAGAGACCTCATCAACTTCACGGTTACCAAGGCAAACAGAGCACTGGGTGTGATGATGAAATCCCTTCAGACTGGTTGTGCTCGCGGCGCCTTGAAACGGGAGCCAATATTGGCAGCATATTTCGGTAACGTGCGCTCCATACTCGAGTATGGATGTGTGATATGGGGAGGTGCAGCAGCAACACAGCTCGATAGGTTGGACCGTGTCCAACACAAGTTTCTTATCTCGCTCCAGTCACATGTCCATACCCCTCACCATTCACATTCACATTCACATTCACATTCACATTCACATTCACATTCACACTCATATTCATATTCAGATCTTTTACAGTCTTTTAATATCGCCTCGCTTGCTCAGAGAAGAGTGCAGTATGACATACTATTTGCACATAGAACCTTCTCAGGACGGATCGAGTCTTCTTTGCTTCTTCAAAGCTTTTCCTGGCAAATATCAACACGGCATACCCACGCAGCATCGCACACAATCCTGCACGTCCCATTCGCTAGAGTGGAAACTGTTAAACGTGCCGTCTTTGCGCGGGCGCCTCGCATCACCAACTCATTCATGTCTGCCTGTCCTGCATCCGACCTTTTCAATGATACCTTAGGAGCTTTTAGAATGCAGGTGAAATCATATGTCAAGAGTATGGCGGTAATAGGCTGCACAACACTGATGGCGACGAGTTAAGAGTGTGTGGGCGTGTGTGAGGTGAGAATGCGAGTTTCATTACTCTTATTTTACTGCTAGAGTTTTCTCATTTACCGATCTTATGTCTTCTTTTACAAACGTTTAATTATATCTGCGTAGCCTCAAACCATGCCTGTGAACTATTGTTCACCTATGTTTATTTTTAACGTATTCATATTTACTGTTTCATGAACTTTTGTTCTATTTTAGTATCACATTTTCGTTATCATATTTGCCTCGTCTGTTTTCAACTGTGTGCGTGTGTGTGATGCTGTCGTGTCGTCGCGTGTTTTAATTACGCGACTTGAGCTGTAATTGGGTGAATGCCTGTTGCTCATTGTCAATAAATAAACAAATAAACAAATACAATTGTGATCCATGCAGATGATATTACACGAGATAGTCCACCGCGAAATAACGTTTTGAGATACTAAACACCGTGTGTGTTTACACTTGCCCCCAAAAACCCGTTCCTGGAGTCGCCTGTGGGAAACCCAACAATAAAATAAAATAAAAATCACACAAGGTGTGCAAAAAAAAACAGCTAAGAAGGAGCACTGAGTTCAACATTTTATCTGTCAGATTTCGATGAAATACCTGTGACCCAAAATGCCTCCCAAAATAGTCGCTGAAGGCGCCCATGTTCAATTATAAAAAAAAAAATGTTCAACATGTCTACAAAAAGCAGTAAGGAAAGGTGTGAAAGTCGTAGGCTCGTATCTACAACGGTTAGAGAATGGGAACTGATTCCCTTTGAAAGCCGAGTCACGCTGAAAACCCAAACATGCCCCCGACAAAACACTCCTAGAGCCGCCCCTGGTGAGCGATTAAAAAAAATGTACCTAATGAATATTTAGGTAAAGTCCAAATGTTTGATGGCCGTATCTTTACTCGTTTGGGGGGGGGGGGGGGGGCAGGAGCGGAAAACCTTAAGGGGGTCGTTTTAGCCCCCCCCCCCGACACTAATAGGGTTAAGAAGGCTTCATTTAATAGAACCCTTCTATTCATTGATTCTCTTTTGGAAAATGCTAAAACGTGTATTGGTCCCGACGGCCGACACAATCCCTGAATGAAGGGAGGGGGTGACACAATCCCTGAATGAAGGGAGGGGGTGACACAATCCCTGAATGAAGGGAGGGGGTGACACAATCCCTGAATGAAGGGAGGGGGTGACACAACCCCTGAATGAAGGGAGGAGGTGACACAATCCCTGAATGAAGCCGACACAATCCCTGAATGAAGGGAGGGGGTGACCCAATCCCTGAATGAAGGGAGGGGGGGGGTGAAACAATCCCTGAATGAAGGGAGGGGGTGACACAAATGGTCTAGAAATGTGTTGCTAGGGACCCACAATCTTGACAATGCCCCGAGTAGGTCTGTCTTACCTGGTGTTGGCCCCTTGAAGGGATGGTCAAAGCGGCACCGGTCTCCATATCGACAGTATCCCTGGTTGAAATAGGTGCAGACAACCATTTCTCCGGTCCAGAAAGACAATATCTGCAACAACATTTAAATTAGCACAAAAAAGGATCTGATTTTATTCATATAATCAAATAACTCATGTAACTCCAGTCACTTATGAGGGAAACGGCGCATGACAGGCTCAAGCTTAAAGGGATATTGCCACCTCCGGAGGATTTCTAAAAAGCAACTTAAATGAATGATGGAATCAACAATCATGTATGCTCCAGCTCAAACTTGGTCCTGCAGCACCTAAAGGAGGGTATCGGCAATTTATTTTTTATTTATTTCTGACTCCAAAACGTTGATCCCTGCTGTGCTCAGTACTAGATTCATGATGGCCGCTCTCATCCAGTTTGGCTGTGAAATTGGCGCCCGCCCAAAGCCAAAACGTCCGAATTCGCCGAGACTTGACCTTAAAAAGTCTATCTGTGTTATAAGGTATTGGTCACAAATCTTCTACGACCCCAAAGTCGAGTCATAGCCATTCTTGCTGTTTTATTCATGTTTTATTATGAAAGAGGCTATGGTTGTTGAAAATATAATTAACTGTATACGCATTTTTATTTTAAAGTGCACTGACGGAATGGTGATGTTGAGTTTGCAATATTCAAAAGCAACTCATAGTCCGCAAAAAAGTGATTCTAAATAGTGATGAGGCGACTCTACCAGAATGCAAGAAATTCAGTTAAGAAAAAGGTCAGAGCAGCTAAAAGGGCAAAGGAACTTGATTTAGCTAGACATTGTAATGCAGATAGTAAGAAGTTCTTCAGTTTTTATAAGTTAAGTACAGTTTCCAAAAATATAGGTCCATTTAAGGTAGATGATGTGTTAGTTAGCAAGGACAGTGAAATGGTTGAAGTGCTTAATGATCAGTTTCAATCTGTCTTTACAATCGAGGACCAGAGTAGTATTGCAGCACTTCAGCCTGAGCTAGAGACAGAGGAGACTATAGGAGAGCTAGGTGGCATAAGTAGTGAACTTGTTCTAGAATATCTAAAGAAAGTAAGGCCCAACAAGGCAGAAGGACCTGATGAAATCCATGCTAGACTTTTAAGAGAATCTGAAAGGGAGTTGTCGGTTCCATTAGCCATAATATTTTCTAAATCACTCGCAGATAGTAAAATTCCACTTGATTGGAAAAGAGCAAATGTTGTTCCTATTCATAAAAAGGGAGATAGAAGTAAAGAGGAAAACTATAGACCAGTTAGTCTGACCTCATTAGTCTGCAAGGTGCTTGAATCAATCACCAAAGATAAGATTGTTGAATTCTTGGAGCAAAATGAACTCATCAAGGATACACAGCATGGCTTTAGGAAGGGCCGTTCTTGTTTAACTAATCTTCTGGAGTTTTTGGATGTTGCAACAGATAGCTTTGATCAGGGTAAACAGCTAGATGTAGCTTTTCTTGATTTCAGTAAAGCATTTGACAAAGTCCCCCATACAAGACTGGGGTTGCAACTTAAAATGCATGGGATCAGTGGCAAGATTCTGGATTGGATAGAAACGTGGCTTTCAGGACGCCAGCAAAGGGTTATATTGAATGGGTGCCAATCACAATGGAAGGAGGTTCTCAGTGGGGTTCCACCGGGCTCAGTCCTGGGCCCATTTGTTTTTTATAATATTTGTGAATGCAATTGAGAACAGTATAGACGGCGAAGTCTTGAAATTTGCAGACGATCTAAAAGTTGTCAGGATTATTAGAGGAAAACATGATCAGGATGTTTTTCAATCAGATCTGGACAAGCTAGTTGAGTGGTCTGAAGCATGGCAGATGAAATTCAATTTGAGTAAATGTAAGATTATGCACGCTGGACGGGTTAGCAGTAAACATAGGTATGAAATGGGTGGGCAGAAAATGGAGCAGATTGAAAAGGAAAGAGATTTAGGTGTCGTGGTAAACAATAGACTATCAGCGTCAGACCAGGTTGTAGAAGCTAGGAAAAAGGCACTTAGAATGCTAGGGGCCATTAACAGAAATGTTTCCTACAAGAGTGAAAAGGTAATAACAAAACTGTATTGTGCATACGTTAGACCACATTTGGAGTATTGTGTACAAGCCTGGTCTCCAACATATGAGAAAGATTGCTGGTTGTTAGAAAGAGTTAAAAAAAGGGCAACAAAAATGGTTAATTGTCTTGGTAGTTTACCTTATGAAGATAGATTAAAGAAATTGGGTATGTTTTCACTTAGATATAGAAGGCTAAGAGGAGATCTAATTGAAGTCTTCAAATTTGTAAATAGTCAGCATTCTGGATATTTAAAGGGTATGTTTGAGTTCAATAGGGAAAATCGAGGTAGAGGTCATCAGCATAAACTCATTATGAAACAAAGTAGGACCAGGCTACGACAGTCATTTTTCAGTAGAAGGGTTGTAGGACATTGGAATATGCTACCAGGGGATGTCGCTGATGCAGTGACACTTGCTTCCTTCAAAATTAGATTAGATAAATACTTTACAGAGAAGGGATTAGTTCATAAATACTCGTGGGATTAGCCTTCTTTTATGCAGGTAGAGTAAGGTGATTTGAAGGGGCGAGACTGGTGGAGGGGGGGGGGGGGGGAGGGTGGGGGTGGGTGGGGGTGGGGTGGGGTGCAACCTCGGATGGGCCCAAGAGGCTCTTTGTTGCACTTTTCTTTTATGTCTTTGTCTTTATGTCTTTATGACTCCAATTTTACGAATGTGTGCCAATCGTGAGTGGTGCAAATGTATTTTTTTTTATCTAATGGAGGGAGTTTCGGGAACCAAATTTTGCAGGTGAAATCGGACACGCTTAATCTACCGATACACACCAAAAACTCCATATTGGCCTGCAAGATGGCAATATCCCTTTAATGTTGTCCCCACAACCAGTTTCTTATGCAAGGCCTTAGACAGAGAGCACAATTCAATGTCTGACATCCTGTATTATGGGAAGCATTAATATTGCAGTTTCATTTGAAGATACACCGCCACCCATTAACAGGTGACCTGGAGTGCCCCCATCCTCACTCCCAATGACTCACAGCACATTATGTTATCTTATTCTTAACCACCAGAGAACTAAAGAGAAAATGTCGCGGCACTCCCTGCTAAAAAATGGAAACAAAGAAGCATAAGAAGAGATGTCGGTTGGGTGTTCGACATGCAGATATTCAAATAGCAACACAGTTGAACACATGTCAAACTTGCGCAAGCCGCATTTAAAGTGAGTGTGCCTACTCACATCGCTTATTTGGGGTTATTGACACTGGTTTATATAACATAATTTTCTGAATCGAACCATGCATTTTTTCCCCTCCAGATTCACACTAGTTGCTGAGATATGCCAGACTCAAGAAACTGGCTGGTAGCAACAAATTATCGGGTAGACTCTAGAAGGCTTCCGCTACTAGAAGCACTGCAACTATCGATTAAATTGCTAGCATATAGTTAGTGCCGGCAAATAGCAATTCGACAAAACAGCTCGTGCGCGCTGATAGCAGCAGCCGAACAGTACCGTCTGTCCCCCTACTCGCAACACTTGGTGGGCATTTTTCGACGAAGATATCAATTTAGAGCTACGAAATGTGCACATGATAAAGTTCACAGTGGCAAGAACATGCTGTGCAAAACTTGTCTTTCTATCTTGCATGATGTGACGTAATTTTAATATCTTATGTGCGACGTCTAAAATAACATCACTATAGTGGCGGTCGTCTTATACATCGCTTAATATAACAAAAACAATATAAGTTCAAATTCAACTAAAGGAGCTCCAGATATGAATTTAATCGTAGGTATCCAACAGTCAAACCAATAGCTGCTTACCGTATGCAAAATATTTTTGACATTCCTAAACAGTAGGCACACTCCCTTTAACACATGATACAATACATTACGAAATACAGGATTGGTTGCAGAATAATGTCGTGAAGTATTGCTCCTGGCTTTCCCTTCTGTAAGTGCATATCAGTGAAGAGCCATGGCCCAATATACTAACCAAGTTTGACACCAGATCATGACACCATATCAGTTTGACACTTGCATCGCCCGTGTTGGGGTAAGTCAAGCTTCTCTTGCTCAGAGCAGGATGGAGGTTAAAATTTAGAGGAAATTAATTATAACATATTGTTTCCACATGCACAGGGCATGATACAATTATATGGACACCTTGCTCTATACAAAGTTCAAAATATGACACTTATTGTACAATTTTTATGTCTAACAATTGTTACAAGCGAGCGCGAAACGCTCGCTCGTCCTTCCGTGATATAAGGGACGCATAATATGAATATGAGCCACGGGTCCACGCCAACCGCACGTCCGATTGACAAGCGGGCTTCTTTGCTGAGCAGCTCCATCCAACCTACCCAGTTTGAGACCAGTGCGGACTCACATGGCCCGTGGGTGAATACTACTGCGCGTGGCGCGTGCCGCGTGAGGGGTGTTTAAAAGTGTTTTATCGCAACAACAAAAAAACTCCGCAACGGCTGGGCAGATTGTGTGCAAATTTGGTGTATGGTTAGGGACCCCTCAGCCGCCACTTTCCCACAAGTCAGGCTTGGTGTGTGGTTAGGGACCCCTCAGCCGCCACTTTCCCACAAGTCAGGGTTTGGTGTGTAGTTAGGGATCCCTCAGCCGCCACTTTCCCACAAGTCAGGGTTTGGTGTATGGTTAGGGACCCCTCAGCCGCCACTTTCACACAATTCAGGGTTTGGTGTATGGTTAGGGACCCCTCAGCCGCCACTTTCACACAATTCAGGGTTTGGTGTATGGTTAGGGACCCCTCAGCCGCCACTTTCCCACAAGTCAGGGTTTGGTGTGTGGTTATCGACCCCTCAGCCGCCACTTTCCCACAAGTCAGGGTTTGGTGTGTGGTTAGGGATCCCTCAGCCGTCACTTTCCCACAAGTCAGGTTTGGTGTGTGGTTATCGACCCCTCAGCCGCCACTTTCCCACAAGTCAGGGTTTGGTGTGTGGTTAGGGACCCCTCAGCCGCCACTTTCCCACAAGTCAGGGTTTGGTGTGTGGGACCTCTCAGTCGCCACTTTCCCACAAGTCAGGGTTTGGTGTGTGGTTAGGGATCCCTCAGCCGCCACTTTCCCACCAGAATGGTTATTGATTTGGCTCTGATTGAATCGATGGGAATCGTGCAATCAAAATTCCTTGATTATAAAAGAATCGATTCACCACCAGATCTTTTGATTCATGAATCGTGATTGAATAACCAAAACAAAAACATGGCATCAAGGCTGATTGAATACAAATATTTAACGATTCACGTGCACATGGTAAATTATGCAAATACAGTGCGGTCCCAGTGGCTACATTCATTTATACTGAAATATTATTGCGGTAACAATGTTTTAATGATCATTCATCATATATATGTATGTTTTCATTTTTCTTGATTTGACAAATTCAACATATTTATGTAAATGATTAATCAAATGTGAATCGATTTAACAAATGATTCTTTGAATCGGAAAGAATCAATTCTCAAAAATTGTATCCATGAATCGAACAGTGATTGAATCATTCAGGTTACAAAATGAAATGTGATTGAATCGTTCCAAAAAAGTTGAATAAATAACCAGTCTGCTTCCCACAAGTCAGGGGTGGGGTGCCTCTGCACGTGTGCATGTGCACACCCCTATTCTATATCTCTGGAATGGCTGAGCCGATTGTGTTCAAATTTAGTGTGTGGTTAGGGACCTCAGCCACCTCTTTCCCACAGGTTCCCACAAGTCAGGGGTGGGGTGCTTCTGCACATGCGCACCTTTTCTTTTGTATCTCAGAAACTACCTGCCCGATTGAGTTGCAATTCCCCATACATTTCCTTCGCGCTCGCTCGTTCATAGCCAACTACGGCGCCTTACTGGTTGTATCACTCTAATTTAATGGTACGAAAATTGCTCTTCACTTTGGTCGCCCATACACTTGGTATTTCACAGAAGCGATCTAAGTTATTGTCATTATCGATCTTTCTCTTTGGCGATAATTATCATATCGATCAAGTCCCATCTTGGCTATGTGAGATACATTCCGGAAACCAGCTGAGGAAAATGACTAGACGCTTAAGGAGATATTTTGAGGCTAAGTTTGCTGCTGAACTGAAAACCAATCCCAAAGCGTTTTGGCGTTATGCGAAATCTGATGCGAATACCAGAATGACGAAGGCTGGGATTCATGTTCTGGAGAATGAAGCAGGCAAAATTAGCTCCAGCCCACAGGACAAGGCAGAGATCCTGAACAGGTTTTTCAGTAGTCTGTTTGTGGATGAGGTCTGTTAATGGCCGATGGCGTATGCCTGTTTACTACTCGATTGGACTTAATGGTGGGGTGGGGTTAGGTTAGGTTAGACTAGTTTAGGTTATGGTACCTAAACTAACCTAACCTAACCCCGCCATAAGTCCGATCAAGTAGTGAACAGGCCTACGCCATTAAGTCAGATCGGGTCGGCCTACCGCTCGTAGCCATCAAAGGAAATAGTTCACCTTCAACATGGGGGTTTGAACTGAGATAGCAATTGTGTAGCCTTTGTTGGGAAACCACTATCTGCAAGTTTTCTTGACTAAAAAGACTCCAGCCGAATATAATTGATTTTTTGGCGATGGAATGCGGTGCTTACGAAAGAAAGCAGTGCTTACGATAGCCTGGGCAGAGGCTATACAATCAGCCAAGCAGCTTGCAGCTGGAGTCTAGCAAGCGAACCGCCGGCCGCCGGCTGGAACTTCTCTAATGCGAGTCTATCCTTACGCGACTACTTTCGAATCTGATTGGCTGAGCCATTTTTCTCTCTCATTTGCGTGACGTGAGGACACTGACTCAGAGAGTATGTATATAGTTTTGATACAATTAATAATTTACAACCTTCTGTCCTGAATCGGCACGATGTATGGCCATTTTGGACAATATAAAAAGAAATTGTACTTCAAAATATAATCAAATCGAAACAAAAATCCAAGGTGAACTATTTCCTTTAAGTAGGTATCTTTATCATCAGAAAACAACGCTGTTAATAAATATGAAGAATGGGTATCCAGCAAACTGCAATTGTAGAAGATGTATTTGAGAAGCAATTTTGCAGCTATTAAGTGAATAGCATGAATGAATGTGGTTAAAACAAGAAGTACACACCAAATAATGGCAGATGATAAGAATGAACAACAGCTAAATTCGACTAAAACATGTTCATTTCCTCACACATAGGATCACATTCATTACAGGGTCTATGACGCAGATGCAAGTTGATAGTGAGTGAGCGAGTGAGTAAGTGAGTGAGTGAGTGAGTGAGTGAGTGAGTGAGTGAGTGAGTGAGTGAGTGAGTGAGTGAGTGAGTGAGTGAGTGAGTGAGTGAGTGAGTGAGTGAGTAAGTGAGTAAGTGAGTAAGTGAGTAAGTGAGTAAGTGAGTAAGTGAGTGAGTAAGTGAGTGAGTGAGTGAGTAAGTGAGTAAGTGAGTAAGTGAGTGAGTGAGTGAGTGAGTGAGTGAGTGAGTGAGTGAGTGAGTGAGTGAGTGAGTGAGTGAGTGAGTGAGTGAGTGAGTGAGTGCGTGAGTGCGTGAGTGAGTGAGTAAGTGAGTAAGTGAGTAAGTAAGTAAGTGAGTAAGTAAGTGAGTGAGTGAGTGAGTGAGTGAGTGAGTGAGTGAGTGAGTAAGTGAGTAAGTGAGTAAGTGAGTAAGTGAGTAAGTGAGTAAGTGAGTGGGTGAGTAAGTGAGTAAGTGAGTGAGTGAGTGAGTAAATGAGTGAGTGAGTAAGTGAGTGAGTGAGTAAGTGAGTAAGTGAGTAAGTGAGTAAGTGAGTAAGTGAGTGAGTGAGTGAGTGAGTGAGTGAGTGAGTGAGTGAGTGAGTGAGTGAGTGAGTGAGTGAGTGAGTGAGTGAGTGAGTGAGTGAGTAAGTGAGTGTGAGTGAGTGAGTGAGTGAGTGAGTGAGTGAGTGAGTGAGTAAGTGAGTAAGTGAGTAAGTGAGTAAGTGAGTGAGTGAGTGAGTGAGTGAGTGAGTGAGTGAGTGAGTGAGTGAGTGAGTGAGTGAGTGAGTGAGTGAGTGAGTGAGTGAGTGAGTGAGTGAGTGAGTGAGTAAGTGAGTAAGTGAGTAAGTGAGTGAGTGAGTGAGTGAGTGAGTGAGTGAGTGAGTGAGTGAGTGAGTGAGTGAGTGAGTGAGTGAGTGAGTGAGTGAGTAAGTGAGTAAGTGAGTAAGTGAGTAAGTGAGTAAGTGAGTAAGTGAGTAAGTGAGTAAGTGAGTGGGTGAGTAAGTGAGTAAGTGAGTAAGTGAGTGAGTGAGTGAGTGAGTGAGTGAGTGAGTGAGTGAGTGAGTGAGTGAGTGAGTGAGTAAGTGAGTAAGTGAGTAAGTGAGTAAGTGAGTAAGTGAGTAAGTGAGTAAGTGAGTAAGTGAGTGAGTGAGTAAGTGAGTAGGTGAGTGAGTGAATGAGTGAGTGAGTAAGTGAGTAAGTGAGTGAGTGAGTGAGTGAATAAGTGAGTGAGTGAGTAAGTGAGTGAGTAAGTGAGTGAGTAGGTGAGTGAGTGAGTAAGTGAGTGAGTGAGTAAGTGAGTAAGTGAGTGAGTAAGTGTCGGCTAAGTGAGTGAGTGAGTGAGTAAGTGAGTGAGTGAGTGAGTGAGTGAGTGAGTGAGTGAGTGAGTGAGTGAGTGAGTGAGTGAGTGAGTGAGTGAGTGAGTGAGTGAGTGAGTGAGTGAGTGAGTAAGTGAGTAAGTGAGTAAGTGAGTAAGTGAGTAAGTGAGTAAGTGAGTAAGTGAGTAAGTGAGTAAGTGAGTAAGTGAGTAAGTGCGTAAGTGAGTAAGTGAGTAAGTGATTAAGTGAGTAAGTGAGTAAGTGAGTGAGTGAGTAAGTGAGTGAGTGAGTAAGTGAGTAAGTGAGTAAGTGAGTAAGTGAGTAAGTGAGTAAGTGAGTAAGTGAGTAAGTGAGTAAGTGAGTCAGTGAGTGAGTGAGTAAGTGAGTAAGTGAGTAAGTGAGTAAGTGAGTAAGTAAGTGAGTAAGTGAGTAAGTGAGTAAGTGAGTAAGTGAGTAAGTGAGTAAGTGAGTAAGTGAGTAAGTGAGCAAGTGAGCAAGTGAGTAAGTGAGTAGGTGAGTGAGTGAGTAAGTGAGTGAGTAAGTAATTGAGTGAGTGAGTAAGTGAGTAAGTGAGTAAGTGAGTAAGTGAGTAAGTGAGTAAGTGAGTAAGTGAGTAAGTGAGTGAGTGAGTGAGTGAGTAAGTGAGTAAGTGAGTAAGTGAGTAAGTGAGTAAGTGAGTAAGTGAGTAAGTGAGTAAGTGAGTGAGTGAGTGAGTGAGTAAGGTGTGATTGTGACATAGGCATCAGCTCCTTGCCTTTGGAGCTGAAATGAGAGGCTTCAAACACACCCTTCCCATTCCACACCTGTACACATGCAAAACACAACCAATAATATTTATTGAGAGCAAAGTATCTATCATGTCTAAATAATCTCATAATAAATTAATGCACCAATAATGTATGTTGTTAACCCAGGGTCCTAGGACTGCTTTGGAACTGGGGTGCAGAGTGGAAAATTCTGGCTAAAAATAAGCATAAAGAGTGGAAAATTCAACCCAAAACATATGTCTCAGCTTTATCAATAACCAATTACCAGCTTCAACAGAATTAGTTATTAGGTACCTATGCCGGTTCTTAACTGTATTTTCCTACACAGGCTCTCCCCATCATTACATCCATTAATCAATATCAGGGTTCCAATTATTCAATACATTTTAAAATAAGGAGCGGAAAATTCACAGTAAAACTAGGGAAAAGAGTAGGAAAAATAGCATCCATAGGGTGTCGTTTTCCACCCAAATTTCACAATGCTAGGCCACTGTGTTAACCTGCCAAGATCTTAAAATAACTGTCAAACTACCAAGGGCGGCGCCACCTTCCGAAAGGTGAGGGGGGGGGGGGGGGGGGCGGAGGCACTTTGAAGTTGATTCTTTCCATGGCCCATAGGTGTAATGTTAAATCCGAAAATGTTTGGGGGGACGGTACCGGGCTGCAGAGTCAACATAATTTTAGCAGCTCTGACTCCAACTCCAACTCCGGCCTGAAAAAATAGATTCCGACTCCAACTCTGACTCCGTCCTAACATCTGTCCTCCAACCGCAAGCTAGAAAGCAATATCTGCAATGCCATGTCTTACAGCTGGCCGGTCAGTGCGCCACTCTCCGCCGCCTCCGGCAACCAAATCTACCAGTCAGGGCTCAGGGGTGTGGAGTTCCCAAAATAATTGGGGTGCTCAAGGGTGGATGTAATGGGGCATCATGCCATGCCCCTTAAACGACTGAAATTGACCAAAAATTGGCCTCCTTTCTTATTTTTAAGGAAACCTAAACAACGTTTACAAAGTCAATTGGTTGTTTTAAACATAGTTAAATACACAAGCAAGCTAGATCCTTTGTGGTCATGCCACAGCCACTGGCCAGTGTTTGGCTGAGCACTTGAAACTCACAGGACGTAATCAAGCCATAGATACCTACAGGCTACAACCCTCTATAATCTCTAATTTTGTATATTGGTGACCTAAGGTCAGGCCAGTTTTGTGACCTTCCCAATGTAAGTCAACGAGAAAATATACAAATATTTTTGTATCCGAGAGTATGCATTAGATCAGAATAATTATTTTAAGATTATGCAATTATAGCTCATTTTTGATGACCCCAGTACAATTATTGCTCTGTGACCCGGGGCCCCCTACAAGATCGAGTGAGGTCATCAGTGAGGAATTTGACTTAGGTAACCTGGTCACCATGGTATGATTCAAATCTCCTTGATGAAACAAGCATGACGTTAAAATGGGCGTCATGTGACCATAAGTGTTGGTGCGTCCAAAACCCCAATCATCATCAGATATTAAAATTATTGCCCTATCTTCATCAGGCGGAAATCTACAGGATACCGCTAGATGAGTAAACTGTAGGTTTCATTCTCCCTTATTTTCTTTCAAAAAGGGGTGTAAACTGTAAAGTTAATATCCATAGACCAACAACTATTCTACCAACCAAAGTAATCACCAATTGTCAAAAAGTTGAATGACTGGGCCAGAGTCAGAGTCTGTAAGATAAAGACATAAAGACATAAAAGAAAAGTGCAACAAAGAGCCTCTTGGGCCCATCCGAGGTTGCACCCCCCCCCCCCCATCCCCCCCCCCCCCCTCCACCAGTCTCGCCCCTTCAAATCACCTTACTCTACCTGCATAAAAGAAGGCTAATCCCACGAGTATTTATGAACTAATCCCTTCTCTGTAAAGTATTTATCTAATCTAATTTTGAAGGAAGCAAGTGTCACTGCATCAGCGACATCCCCTGGTAGCATATTCCAATGTCCTACAACCCTTCTACTGAAAAATGACTGTCGTAGCCTAGTCCTACTTTGTTTCATAATGAGTTTATGCTGATGACCTCTACCTCGATTTTCCCTATTGAACTCAAACATACCCTTTAAATATCCAGAATGCTGACTATTTACAAATTTGAAGACTTCAATTAGATCTCCTCTTAGCCTTCTATATCTAAGTGAAAACATACCCAATTTCCTTAGTCTATCTTCATAAGGTAAACTACCAAGACAATTAATCATTTTTGTTGCCCTTTTTTGAACTCTTTCTAACAACCAGCAATCTTTCTCATATGTTGGAGACCAGGCTTGTACACAATACTCCAAATGTGGTCTAACGTATGCACAATACAGTTTTGTTATTACCTTTTCACTCTTGTAGGAAACATTTCTGTTAATGGCCCCTAGCATTCTAAGTGCCTTTTTCCTAGCTTCTACAACCTGGTCTGACGCTGATAGTCTATTGTTTACCACGACACCTAAATCTCTTTCCTTTTCAATCTGCTCCATTTTCTGCCCACCCATTTCATACCTATGTTTACTGCTAACCCGTCCAGCGTGCATAATCTTACATTTACTCAAATTGAATTTCATCTGCCATGCTTCAGACCACTCAACTAGCTTGTCCAGATCTGATTGAAAAACATCCTGATCATGTTTTCCTCTAATAATCCTGACAACTTTTAGATCGTCTGCAAATTTCAAGACTTTGCTGTCTATACTGTTCTCAATTGCATTCACAAATATTATAAAAAGCAATGGGCCCAGGACTGAGCCCTGTGGAACCCCACTGAGAACCTCCTTCCATTGTGATTGGCACCCATTCAATATAACCCTTTGCTGGCGTCCTGAAAGCCACGTTTCTATCCAATCCAGAATCTTGCCCCTGATCCCATGAATTTTAAGTTGCAACCCCAGTCTTGTATGGGGGACTTTGTCAAATGCTTTACTGAAATCAAGAAAAGCTACATCTAGCTGTTTACCCTGATCAACGCTATCTGTTGCAACATCCAAAAACTCCAGAAGATTAGTTAAACAAGAACGGCCCTTCCTAAAGCCATGCTGTGTATCTTTGATGAGTTCATTTTGCTCCAAGAATTCAACAATCTTATCTTTGATGATTGATTCAAGCACCTTGCAGACTAATGAGGTCAGACTAACTGGTCTATAGTTTTCCTCTTTACTTCTATCTCCCTTTTTATGAATAGGAACAACATTTGCTCTTTTCCAATCAAGTGGAATTTTACTATCTGCAAGTGATTTAGAAAATATTATGGCTAATGGAACCGACAACTCCCTTTCAGATTCTCTTAAAAGTCTAGCATGGATTTCATCAGGTCCTTCTGCCTTGTTAGGCCTTACTTTCTTTAGATATTCTAGAACAAGTTCACTACTTATGCCACCTAGCTCTCCTATAGTCTCCTCTGTCTCTAGCTCAGGCTGAAGTGCTGCAATACTACTCTGGTCCTCGATAGTAAAGACAGATTGAAACTGATCATTAAGCACTTCAACCATTTCACTGTCCTTGCTAACTAACACATCATCTACCTTAAATGGACCTATATTTTTGGAAACTGTACTTAACTTACAAAAACTGAAGAACTTCTTACTATCTGCATTACAATGTCTAGCTAAATCAAGTTCCTTTGCCCTTTTAGCTGCTCTGACCTTTTTCTTAACTGAATTTCTTGCATTCTGGTAGGCCTTCTGATTTATATCTAGTGAAGATCCCTTCAAAATGCCAAATGCACTTCTTTTAGCTTGTATAGCACTCCTTACTTCTGGGGTAAGCCAAACTGGATTGCCCTTGGTTCTGTTACGTTTGTGCCTGAGGGGTATATGCCGATTTTGAATTTGGCTTAATCTAGCTTTGAAAACATTCCAGGCCTCACATGCATCTAAACCTGCCAACTCAACGTTCCATTTTACCTGTGCGAGGTCATTTCTAATACCATCAAAATCAGCCCGGCTGAAGTTTGGAACCATAATAAGGTTATCTTTGGGCCTCATTTCTGATGAGATATTGAATTTAACCATATTGTGATCACTGGTTCCTAGACCTGCACAAATACTTATGTCACTAACTAGATCACTGTTGTCTGAGAATACAAGGTCTAGAATGGAGCAATGTCTGGTTGGCTCTGTTACAAACTGATGCATGAAAAGCTCCTCTTCAAAGATTTGCCTATACAACCTACACTCATTTGTTTCCTCTGCTATACTTTCGTATCCTCTTAAGTTAAAATCTCCCATAATAAGACACTGAGCCCGAAAGTTCCTACGTATTTCCTCACAAATATCTTGGTCTGTTTCAGCTTGGGAGTTCCTTGGAAGATTCCCTGGTCTGTAAAATGCACCTATCCTCAACCTTCCTCTGTTTCCTGTACCAATTTTAATGTCAAGCCAGATTGATTCTACTTCTTTTACTTTACTAGAATCATCAACTCTAGTAGTGCAGTACAAGCTATTTACATATACAAACACTCCGCCTCCCTGCCGTGATTCTCTGCAGTATGAGAACATGTTATACCCTTGTAACTCGAAATCCTGTAGCCTATCCCTATTATACCCCTCACTAACCCATGTCTCAGTTACACAAATGATATCAGGCTTTTCAAGGGCAACATAACACTCAAACTCATCAAATTTAGACCTAATACTTTGGGCATTCAGCAACACACATGTGATCTTATACTTTGAGCTGACTCTACTAATTCTGAGGGAATTATGATCTACTGTCCTATACTGACATGAACTTCTACCAATGCTTACTTCTTGATGCCCTAGTACTAGCGTCCCTGAACCCCCCCTCCTACCTAGTTTCCCTGAATGACACTTCTGTAGGCATCTCCCAAAGCCCTTGCCCCCTCATCCGATAAGTGAAGCCCATCCTTCATATAGTACCTATGCCACTCATAGAACTGATCCCATAAGTCTACATAACTAAGCCCCATAGCTGAACATAAGTTCTGAACTGAGCTGTTCACAGACAGAGCTCTTGAGTACCACTCCTCACTGGCTCCACAGCGAGGGAGGATGCCAGTCACAATGACTGGTTTCCTGGACTCCTTCAACCTCTGCAGCAGGCTCCGGTACTCCGCTACTATTCTCACACTCTGTCTAGGTCCTATGTTGTTCACCCCCACCTGTATTATAACTGTCTCCGGGCAACTCCTACCCAGTTCTGCCTCAATGACAGGGCCCATATCAACTACTTTTGCCCCCGGTTTAACTATACATTTGTCCCTCTTCCCACAGAATGTTCGCCTTAAGGGCCTTACCCTCGAGTCCCCAACCACTAAATGCTGAATCTGTACCTTGTCACTTTCAGCTGCTGACTCTAACGCACTGAACCTATTTGCTAGTGTAACCTGCTGATGTTCCCTGGGGCTGTACTGCCTGACTCTACCCTGAACTTTTGTCCATCCCTCCTGATCCCCTTCCCTCTTCCTCCTCCAGATTCTGCTACCACCCTCCATTACCCAGCACCCCTCCTCATCCTTACTGTCTGTGGCCCTAGCATTACTTTCCACAATGTTGGGTCTCCAGAAACGTGACCCTCCAACACACTTCCAAACCCCAGCCGCACTATCCACTTTTGCCTTATCCTCCTCCCTTATGCCCCTATCAGAACTACCACTGGTCCCTGATCCTGTAGGCTCCTTTTCTGACCCCCTAACCACAATCTGCGCATACGTTCCTTGGTCAGGAGCTACACCCTCTTGCGGCTCATCTCTACACCTACACTTACTTAACTGCGCCTCAAGCTCCGCTACTCTAGCCTGGAGGGCCTCTAGCTCTGCTACCTTCGCCTGCATCCTAGTCATGCTCATTTGAATACACTAGTAACTTAGGTATATAACTTAGGTACTATGCACTTTTCAATACTTTACTAACTTAACTTAACTTTTTTTGTTTGTTTTTTCTTCTTCTAAACCTTAACTAGATCTAGGTAAAGCTAGTAACACAAATCAGCTATGAGTGCACCTAATACTAGACTAAATATCTAATCCTTAAATAAACTGAATACTAAATACACCTTAATTATCCCTAATTTTCTAAAATATCTACTTATCCAACCCTGCAACTAATAACACAAAAATAAGACTAAGACAATTTTGGCGCACACAAGCTAGAATGAAAAGTCCTTTAAAAAGCAAGTAAGAGGTAACAGCTAACTATGAATGCTTAAAAATAATACTTAAACGATCCACAAAACTAAATATCTAATCCTTATATCTAAATATAATGTGGTTGCTCAAAAAATACACAAAAACAACAGAGCTATCCAACAGCTACTTAGCTTGGCTAAAGTAGGGTTCAGCCTTCAGGAGTTGGAGTCAGATTTTAGTGACTGACTCCAACTCCAGCCAAAACTGCAGACTCTGACCGACTCTGACTTCGCCTCTGCAGCCCTGGGGGGACACATCCCCCGCCTCCGCCGCCCATGCAAACTACCAATGTCAATGTTTGTTTTCAGACCAGCAGGATACACATGAAATCCTCACATATTGATATTTAATTTGAAACTGTATGTTTAAAAACGCCATGTCTAGATTCCTATACATGCCTAAACGACAATGACTGCTCACAGAACTAACAAAACTTAAATAATTCCATTGTAAATACATTCCACTAACTAATCAGAAGATGGGACTTACAACAAGACGCAAACTGGTGACGAATCCCAAGGGAGTGAATGCAAAGCAGGCAAACAAGGCCGGTATATACGTCAGATATAGTTATCTTGGTATATACCAATGCGTATATACCATATACACATGCCAAGGGCTTGTTCTTGTTCTTGATGGGTTAGGGCGCGCAGCTGCGAGGCATGCCAAGGGCGTACAAATCTGTATAATTGTTGATCGAAACACGAACGCCATACTTGCCGCGGATGTCGTGCATCCATATTTTGTATATTATTCCAAATCTGGTGGTGACCTTCATTTACACGTGCCAAACTAGTTCACATTCACATTCTTATTCGGAAACACATTCGCGGACTATTCGGATTAACATGAAAATTGGCACACAGGTAGAGCATAACCTACTTATTACGCTCATAAAATTTGAGGGTCGAACATTTTAAATAAAAGGATTTAGAGCAGGTCAGATAGGTTTACAGTCATAGAGCGGACTATTCAGATTTGCATACAAATAAGCATATTGGTAGACAATGACCTCTTCATTACGCTCATAAGATCTTAGCGTCGCACATTGAAAAGCAAAGGCTTTAGAGCAGGTCATAAGTAGCTGAACATGAATGCATGCTCTTCGCCATTATCAACATGTGGTATGTTTGCTAACTCTGTATGTTTCGTTATTGCAGAGAGTTGCCTCATTCAATAAACCAGATATGAAGAAAGTGATTGGTTTAGAAATGCCTACTCAGCTATGAGGCAACTCTCTAACACCTTGCCGGTGCAAGCGGTTGCAATTCAGAGTTCAGACCAAGTCAGACTGCCCACGTTGGAAGTATCCGCAGATGGTGCTGTCACAATAACTGCACTGGGGGTCTTCAAGCAGCAAATCGCGACATACAAACGGAGGGCTGGTATCTCTGGAGATGACCCTGACACCATCCTCCAGGCACTGCCTCCACCTGCGTACAGCCTCATGTACGCCCGGTTTGGTGCCACACTGACCACGTTGAGCGAGTCCCAACTCCTCACACACATCTCTGACCTGATGGTGCGCCCAGAAAACCGCCTGGCCCACATACTGAAGCTTCAGCGTCTGAAACAAGACCCTGGTCAGCCTGTGGCCCAGTTTGCAGCCAAGCTGCGTGAGGTGGCCCGCCAGTGTGAACTGTTGGTCGCATGCAGTTGTGATCGCCAGGTCAGCTTTGAGGAGGAAATGGTGCTATTTCAGTTCCTCTCTGGCTTGAGCGATGCGGAGGTACAGTCGGAGCTGCTGACCCACACTCCCCTCACCCTCGCCGCCGCCGAGCAATACGCTGTGACGAAGGAGACGGCCAAGCGCAGTCAGCAGGCGATGCAGAGCGAGGAGCTGGGGCGCATCCGCTCCTCCTACCAGAAGATGAAGCTCGCTGGATCCCGCGCCAGTGCCCCAGCAGCACCGTCCAGTGGCTAAGTGGCCAACGAGCTCTGCCGCAACTGTGGTGAGGCCGCTCACACCCACCGCCAGCAGTGTAAGGCGTTCCACCACATGTGCACGTGTGGCCGCCGTGGCCACCTGTCAGCCCTCTGCCGAAGCAAGGACCTGCCCCGGCAGCCCGTCCGCCGGGAGGCGACGGAGGAGATCGGCGCCACTCTCTTGGAGCTGAGCTCCAAGTTCGTCCTGGCGCCAGACCGCGGCTCCATCGCAGAAGCTGGCCCGAAGTCCAACCGCCTGCCTGTTCAGGTACAGGCTGATGTAGCCAGCCTACCCCAGGCCAGCCGCACCCGCAGAACCGTGCAAGTCCCGCCTCCAGTCATGTGCGTGGCCATCGCTGACACGGGTGCCACGGTCACCTGCTGTGGTCCAAGCACTCTCAGCGCACTGGGGGTGGAGCGTTCGTCACTGATGCCTTCGGACATCGCTCTCTACGCCGCTAACCGTGCGCAGCTGACTGTTTGGGGTGCTCTCCCGGTAACCATCCAGGTTAGTTCTGGGAATCGAACAGCGTCCACGCTGGAAGTTATGTATGTCGCAGAGGAACTATCGGGCATGTACCTTTCTGCACGTGCCCTTCAGGCACTGGGCTCGATCTCGGCGGAGTTCCCCTACCCGCCCTCCGGTACTGCGGGGACCGTCTCCGCCCTCGACACCACGCAGTCTGCTCCTGTCGGAACCAGCCTGGCCCCTTGTGGCTGCCCTCGCCGTACATCGGCCCCCGACCCTCCCCCCGTCCCAGAGGGCCTCACTGACGCGGACATCCCTGCCCTGAAGCAGCTGCTTCTGGACCATTATGTATCATCTACGTTTAACACTTGCTGCCACCAACCCCTTCCCCTTATGCACGGACCGCCCTTGGAATTCGCCCTAAAACCTGGCACAGTCCCGCACGCCGTCTACACACCGGCGGTCGTCCCGCTTCACTGGGAGGAGAAGGTCCGCCGCCACCTGGACCGAGACATCGCCATGGGGGTGTTGGAAAGGGTGGACGTCAACGAACCAGTCACATGGTGCTCACGGATGGTGGTGACCCGGAAACACAACGGCGAACCCCGCCGAACCATAAACTTCCAGTCCCTCAACGAGGCCAGCATCCGCCAGACCCACCCAACCATGCCTCCCTTCCAGAAAGTGATGTCCATCCCCGCCGCTCAGTGGAAAACCACCACCGATGCCTTCAACGGCTATCACTCTGTCGCCATACGCGAATCGGACAGACACTTGACGACCTTCCTGACACCTTGGGGCAGGTATCGCTACAAAACTGTTCCTCAGGGGTACAAGGTCTCGGGAGACGCCTACACGCACCGGTTTGATCGTGTCACTCTGAACGTGAAATCCTGTGATCGAGTGGTCGACGACTCCATCCTGTATCAGCCCACCATCCGAGACATGTTCCAGCACACGGCTGAGTATCTGACGCTCTGTGGCCAGAACGGGATCCTCCAGAATCGCGACAAGTTCGTGTTCTGTGAGAAGACGGTGGACTGGGCCGGCTTCCGTCTTGGTCCTGAGGGCGTCCGACCGCTGCCGTCACACACGGAGGCCATCCGCTCCTTCCCGACGCCAACTTCAGTGACTGACCTACGATCATTCATGGCTCTGGTAAACCAGGTGTCGGTCTTCTACGCGACCCAACCCAGACTCCTGCCATTCCGGGCACTCCTGAAGAAGGAATGTCCCTGGTACTGGGACGAGACACTCGATCAGCTGTTCCAGGACACAAAAGAGGTCATCGCCCGTGAGGTGGAGCAGGGCATCCAGTCGTTTGACCGTACCAAGACAACCTGCCTCCTCACAGACTGGTGCAAAACTGGGCTTGGACATGTCCTCATGCAGAAGCACTGCACCTGCACGGAACTGAGGCCCACATGCTGTCCGGCTGGATGGCGTGTGTGTGGCGTGGGGTCCCGATTCACCTCTCCCGCTGAGAGCCGCTATTCCCCCACTGAGGGTGAGGCACTCAGTGTTACCAACGGTCTCGAGAAGACCAAGTATTTCACGCTGGGCTGCGACAAACTGGTGGTGGGGACCGATCACAAACCCCTACTCGGCATCTTCGGAGACCGCTCGTTGGAAGGCATCGACAACCCTCGGCTGCGACGCCTCAAAGAAAAGAGCTTCGGGTGGTCATTCCAACTGTTCCACGTGCCGGGTCGTCTTCATGGCGGCCCTGACACTCTATCCAGATACGGTGTGAGGGATCCACAAGTGGATCAACTCGAGTCACAGCTCGGGGCACCGCCTGCAGTGGGTGATGACCACTCTGCGCACCACCTTTTCTCCCTGATGGCCCGCCCCCAAGATCCAGGTGACGAGGATGACGTTGATATCCTGTGTTCGGTATCGCCAGCGCTCCAGCCGATCGACTGGTCAACCATATCTCGGGCATCCGCTCAAGACAGCATCATCTGCCAGGCAGTCCAGATGGCGAACACCACATTCCCTACCTCCCCTGATGAGCTCCCTCCCCCGCTCCGGGCTCTGTGGCGCATTCGTCACGATCTCAGCACCTCGGGATTAGTGCTCCTCTATCAGGACCGACCTATCATCCCTGAGGCGCTCCGAAACCGCGTGCTGGACACGCTTCATGCCGCCCACCAAGGGGTCACTGAGATGCGGCTCCGTGCTGAGCGCTCTGTGTTCTGGCCAAACATGTCCCAGGACATTGAAGCCACCAGGCAGCGGTGTCTGAAATGTCACCGTCATGCCCCCTCTCAAGCCGCCATGCCGCCCATCCCGCCAGTCGTTCCTGAATACCCTTTCCAACACGTCGCCGCAGACTACTTCACGTACATGGGGCACACCTACGGAGTCATTGTCGATCGGTTCAGCAACTGGCTCCAAATCTGGCGTGGTCTGAGCCTCACAGATGTCCTCACGGACCTCTGCCGTGGATTGGGTGTCCCGGAGACGCTCACCAGTGATGGTGGGCCCCAGTTCATGGCCCAAGAGGTCCAGAACTTCCTTGACCAACACGGCATCCACCACCGCCTCACGTCTGTCGCATTCCCGTATGCTAACTGTCGGGCCGAGGTCGCTGTGAAAACGGCGAAACGCCTCATCCGGGACAACGTCGCTGCTGATGGGGGTCTCGACTCGCTGAAGCTGACTCGTGCGCTCCTGCAGCATCGCAATACTCCCGACAGAGACATGGGCCTGTCTCCGGCGGAGCTGGTTCTGGGGAGGCAGTTGCGAGACTTCCTTCCAGGGCTCCCGCTCCCACCTCCTCTGCGGACCCACACCGATTTCAGCCGAACGTGGCAAGATGTCGCCCATTGGAGGGAAAAGGCGCTAGGCAAACGTGCTTCTCGTGACCACGAACGCCTGACTGCACACACCAAGAACCTCCCGCCACTCCAAGTTGGTCAGTTTGTCTTGGTGCAGAACCAGTCGGGTAACCACCCACGCAACTGGGACCGCCGAGGCGTGGTGGTGGCCGTTTTGCCATTTCGGCATTACCGGATCATGCTCGATGGTTCCCGGCGGCTCACTCTCCGAAATCGAAAGTTCCTGCGTGCCTTCACACCCATCGTCCCATCCACCCAACACGTGCCTGCTCCCGTGGCCAGCCCCTCCCTCCCCATGCAGAGCCGTCCTGTGCCGACGCCCTCTCACCCGTCGACTGGAATGTCGGTGACTGACTCTCATGACCCCATGTCGATCCCTCAGCCTTCACTGTCGACCTCCACGCGTGCACGCTCCACAGTCCCACCCTCTGTGCTTCCAACACAGCCGCCGCTGGACGGTGACGACTCGACCGCGCCACCGTCACTCCCCCAATGAGTCACAGTGCCGCCACGGGTCGCGACTGCGAGGACCGCTCATCACCTCCGCATTCGCCCCATCTCCCGTTGAACCTCCCACCGGCAACGCCCTCACCTCTCCGCCGCTCTGCTTTGGTCGCTTCGCATCCCCAACAGTCGCGTCCGAGTTCCCTAGTTACCCCTACGTCGGCTCGGGAACTGCCATCATCTTCGCGGGGCCGTAGGCGCTTCGCGCGTGACATCCTGGACTTGTAGAAACACATGTGTTTGCTTGTGGTGCGCTTTATATCATGAAAGCGTGTGCAACTGCCTTTCCCACCGGACCTGTATGAATATGTTTTCGTCGTCGCGTTACCATTGGTATTATAGAATGTTTGTGTTCACTGCGCAATGATCACTGGATCGACACTCATTGTAGGTACTGTTCGACTTTCTGGTGACTCAGAAGTACATTCATTTTGCCTTCAAGCTTCCGCAACATGACCTTGTGCTTAGGCACTCGTTTCCGTGGGGGCCTAGCTGAACATGAATGCATGCTCTTCGCCATCATCAACATGTGGTATGTATTGTGTACCCGCGCCTGGGTTACTGCTGGGTCCCAGTCCGTCCCGCGGTACACAACGTGCTCCGGTCCCAAGTGACTGTATTTACTGCGCGCACACACACAGGCCCGCCGTCGGTCGCTGTCCAACTCCGTCTCCCGCGGGCGGGCCGATCGGGTTGGCGGCGGCTGGATACCCGCGCGCCATCTCTCGGCCAGCTCACCAACTCCCAGCTACATAGGGTCCGCTAGGGGAACTCCGTGAGGAGACAGACAGGGTACACCGGTCTGACGACACCACACCCTGCCCTCCTTAAAAGGGACGCTCCCTATAGCGCTGAACTATGCAGCCACCCGGTTCAGATACACCATTCGTACGCACACGCACAGACATTACACACGCACATACACCACGAGTTCACTTCAATAGCGTTCGATGAAGCGTTCTGGTCTCGTCGTGACCCGTCGCGAACGTCGTATCGGCGTGTCGTTGGCAAGTTCCCCGGAGAGTGCCGCACTGCCGCCAGTCTCCAGGGTTCCCGCCGCCGGCTCAGGAGTCGCTGCACCCCCGTCACCAGCGTCCCGCGACGCGTCGCCACCATCCGCCAGCGTGGGATCACCCGAACTGCCGTGTTCAGCCTCAGGAGCGTCGTCATCGCCGCCCCCGAACGCGGCGCTGCCGCCCCCGCACACCGGCACGGCGCTGCCGCCCCCGCACACCGGCACGGCGCTGCCGCCTCCGCACACCGGCACGGCGCTGCCGCCTCCGCACACCGGCACGGCGCTGCCGCCTCCGCACACCGGCACGGCGCTGCCGCCATCGCACACCGGCCCGGCGCCGCCCACTGCCACGGCGCTGCCGCCGCCGCCCACTGCCACGGCACCGCCGCCGTCGCCCCCCGACACAGCGTTGCCCCCGCGCACCGGCACGGCGCGGCCGCCGCCCACTGGCACGGCGCCGCTGCCTCTGGTTGTAGGCGCGGCGCTCGCGGGCGCCGATGTTCCTCTTCCCGAGCCGTCTCTCTCCGCGCTTGGATTGTCTTCCGCCGCCAACAACTGGTCCACGTGCCGCGACCACACAGCGTCCCCAATGTCCACCTCGTAGGAGACTGGTCCGGGTCGTGCGACCACCTTGCCGCGAATCCACTTCTGTCGGCCCCCGTAAGAGCGAGCCCACACTGCTGCTCCCAGCTGGAACTCTCGTACGTGGCCTCCGGCCGACAGATGCTGGTGCTCCCGCGCCGCTTGCAGAGTGGCGTCGGCGCAGGGAACCAGCAGGTTCAGGCGGGTCCGCAGGTTTCTGCCGTACAGCAGCTCTGCTGGCGTCCGCCCCGTCACGGCGTGTGGCGATGATCGGTACGCCAGCAAGAACCTCGCCAGCGCCCGCTCCGCGGAGACTCCTGCCTCCACTGCCGTCTTCAGGCCATTTTTCAATGTGCCCACGGCTCGCTCCACCAGCCCGTTGGATGACGGGTGATATGGTGCCACCTTCGTGTGCCTGATGCCATTCGCCGCCATGAAGGTGGCGAATTCCTCGCACGCGAACTGGGGTCCGTTGTCGCTGACGATCTGCGTGGGCAGGCCCAGTCGAGCGAAGATGTCGCGCATCACTGCCACTGTCCGCCCAGCGGTAGTGGACTTCATCGCCACCACCTCCAGCCACTTGCTGTAACTGTCCATCATCACCAGATAGCTGTGTCCGAAGAGCGGTCCGGCGAAGTCCACATGGACTCTCTGCCACGGTCCTCCTGCCGGCTCCCATGGATGACGGACAGCGTGGCGCGGCTCCGCCCTCTTGGCCGCGCACGCCGAACAGTCCCTGGCCAGGGCCTCCAACTCGGCATCGAGACCCGGCCACCACACGAACCGTCGGGCCACCTGCTTCATTCTTACGCACCCGAAGTGACCCCCGTGCAGTTCGTTCTTCACCTGGGTGCGGAGCGACCGTGGTATCACCACACGACCTCCCCACAGCACGCAGTCTGCGTCTGTGGACAGCTCCTCCTGCTTCGTTTTGTAGGGCACGAGGTCCGGATCGACGACCGCTTCCCAGCCGGACCGGACAGCCGCCAGTACTCTTGACAGTACTGCGTAACGTCGCGTGGCGGCTGCGATGTCCCTCGCTGTCAGTGCCGGTCCACTGTCTGTCAGGAACAGCACGCTCCCTTGGCGGTTGGCGGCCTCCTCCTCAGCTGCTACACGCTCGTCTGCCAGGCTCGCCACCGGCATCCGCGAGAGCGTGTCGGCCACACGCATTCCTCCGTCCTGCGGAGCTCCACCCGGTACTGGTACGCCGCCAGCTGCAGAGCGTACCTCTGCATCCGAGCCGCGGCGAGCGATGGCAGCTCTCTGTCCGGACTCAGGATCCTGGACAGCGCCCTGTTGTCCACCACCAGGGTGAACGGCCTCCCGAACAGGAACTGATGGAAGCGACGGATGCCGAAGGAGACTCCAGCTGCCTCCTTCTCCACCTGAGCGTATTTCCGCTCCGTTGGAGTCAGGGTCCTGGACGCGTAGCTCACGGGCCGCTCCAGCCCGTCCGGCGTCCCCTGGAACAGGGTTGCACCTAGCCCAGTTGAGCTCGCGTCGGTGATCAGCTTCAGAGGTAGCGAGAGGTCGTACCTCATCAGGACCGGCGAAGACGACAGCATCTTCTTCACCCTGATCACCGCCGCCGAGCATTCCGCTGTCCAGCGCCACGGCGTGCCCTTCTTCAGCAACGCGTACAGCGGTGCCAGGACAGTTGCCAGACCTGGCAGCAGCCTCTGGTAGTAGCTGACTGCCCCGATGAACGATTTCAGCTCGGTGACATTGTTCGGTTCTGGCGCCTCCTTCACCGCCTTGGTTTTCTCTTCCAGCGGCCTCAGCTCCGTCGGCGTGATTGTCTACCCCAGGTACGTGACCTCCTGGGCGTCAAACACGCACTTCGACCTGTTCAGACGCATTCCATTGGTCTCCAGTCCCTCCAGTACCTGGTCCAGCCGTTCCACCAGCTGATCCGCTGACTCTGCTGTCACCAACAGGTCGTCCAGGTAGCACACTGTGCCTTCCAGTCCGTCAGTCACCTGGTCAATGACGGATTGGAACAGTGCCCCACAGGTGGCGATGCCGAAGGGCAGGCGGTTCATCCTGTAGGAGCCTCGCTGTGTCGTCACAGTTGTCAGGTCCTTGGACTCCTCAGTCAGCTCACACTGCTGGTATGCGCTCTTGCAGTCAAGTTTCGCGAACCTCTTGCCCCTGATGCTGGCGAAGAGCTCTTCAGGGGACCTCAGAGGATGTTTTACCGGCTCCAGCTGCTGGTTGACAGTGATCCGGTAGTCTGCACACAGCCGCACCCCGTCCTGCTTCGGTATGGGCACTAGAGGTGTTCCCCAGCCAGAGAAGGTACCAGGTTTCATCTTCTCGGCCACACCCTCTCTGACCCAACGGTCCAGCTCTTTGTCCACCTGGGGCTGCAGTGCGAACGGGACTGGTCTTGCCTTCCTGTACACAGGCTGGGCACCTTCATTCAGCTTCAGGCTGATCTTGATGGGCACCTTCCCCAGTTTTTCACTGAACACCTCCTGGTGTTTCAACAACACCTCTTCCAGCTTCCGGCCACCCTTCGCCTGTAGCACTGCGTGCGAGGTCAGGCCGAGAGCTGCAATCCACATGCGGCCCAACAGGTTGACAGACTTTGGCAGGTCTGCCACCACAATCTTCAGGGACTTGGTGACTGCCCCATACTGCACTTTCACTTCACCTTCCCCCTTGATTGGGATTGTGTGTCCGGTGAAGGAGGTCAGCACTAGCTTGGACTTGTTGAGCTTCAGGCCTGGGACAGGAGTCCCAGAGCCGATGATGCTCACTGGGCTTCCTGTATCTATCACAAACTTCATCTCACAGCCATTCACCTGTACCTGGACCTCCGGTGCATTGATCTGCTCTGCCGCCTCCGCCACTTTGCTGACCTGCAGGTGCCACATTTCCTGGCGCGTCTCCAGGTCAGTGACCTCCTGCACCGAGCGAGAGCTGCTGGCGTTCCGGCAGTCCCTCTTCAGGTGCCCTGGCTGTCTGCACCTGAAGCACACTGGCTCCCGCCTCGGTTTTCCGCTGGTCTTGGGCTTTGTCTCTGAGCGACATTCGGCCTTGATGTGCCCGGGTTTGCCACACTTGAAACAGGTGAACTGCCTAGTGCTTCCCTGCACCAGCTGCACCTCTCCTGCTTCAGGGCCTCTCGTTTGGTCAATGAGGGCCTGCATTCGCTCCATACCTGTCGCTACAGCCACCACATCTTGCAGGGTGAGGGTGTCTCCCTTCTCTGCAGCCCGCTGCAGAAGCCTCTCCTGCATCTTACCCCTCGTGCCTGCCAGGCACTGGTTGCGGATGTCCTGGTCCACTGACTGCGCTGGGAAACCGCAGCGGTTGGCTGCTATCCGCAGACGTGCCAGATACTTATCAAACTTCTCGCCGGCCTCCATCTTCACACCCTGGAAGGCCAATCTTTCTGCGATGGTATTCTGAGCCGGAGCGAGGTAGGCCTTGAGTTTCGCCTTACACAACTCATATTCGCTGCCGACTTCTACCGGCTCAGGTAGTGTGCTGTACACTTGCTGGAGGTCCGGGCCAATGAGATGCAACAGGATCGCCTTTTTCCGCACCCCACTGCTGACCTCCATAGCGTCCATGTACAAGTCCACGCTAGTTAGCCACCGGTTGAAATCTTCACCCATCACGAAGCGTTCGACACACGGAAGCATGGCCGCCGCCATGTTTGTTGTCACTCGTCACTGATTGTCCCTGCTGCGCCACGTCCCGCGCGCCACCAGCGACAGCTTCCTCGCCGCTCCGCACCACGGCGCTGGCGACGCGTTTCCGCCAAGATGGCGCCGAAACGCCGCTCTCTCACCGACCACGTGGAACTCACAACCGGCCCGCTGGCCCCGACTCGCTGCCACGAAACCTGGGTCTCCGGCGAAACTGCCACCCACATCGCACGAGTCCCCACGAGTGTCCTCCACCCTCGCGATCCAGCGAACTCGATCCTCCGACCGAATCCCGGCACTCCTGACCACGTGCGGCGCGCAAACCACTTCACCACTTTCCAGTCCGAATTGACCTCGTCGCCAGGTATTGTGTACCCGCGCCTAGGTTACTGCTGGGTCCCAGTCCGTCCCGCGGTACACAACGTGCTCCGGTCCCAAGTGACTGTATTTACTGCGCGCACACACACAGGTCCGCCGTCGGTCGCTGTCCAACTCCGTCTCCCGCGCGCGGGCCGATCGGGTTGGCGGCGGCTGGATACCCGCGCGCCATCTCTCGGCCAGCTCACCAACTCCCAGCTACATAGGGTCCGCTAGGGGAACTCCGTGAGGAGACAGACAGGGTACACCGGTCTGACGACACCACAGTATGTTTGCTAACTCTGTATGTTTCGTTATTGCAGAGAGTTGCCTCATTCAATAAACCAGATATGAAGAAAGTGATTGGTTTAGAAATGCCTACTCAGCTAATAAGTTAAAGGTCAAACAGCGGACTATTCAGATTTGCATGAAAATTAACACAGGTAGAGTATGACCTACTTATCATGCTCATACAATTCTTAGAGTCGCACATTCAAAATCAAAGGATTTAGAGCATAAAGACATAAGACATAAAAGAAAAGTGCAACAAAGAGCCTCTTGGGCCCATCCGAGGTTGCACCCCCCCCCCCCCCCACCCCACCCCCCCCCCCCCTCCCCTCCACCAGTCTCGCCCCTTCAAATCACCTTACTCTACCTGCATAAAAGAAGGCTAATCCCACGAGTATTTATGAACTAATCCCTTCTCTGTAAAGTATTTATCTAATCTAATTTTGAAGGAAGCAAGTGTCACTGCATCAGCGACATCCCCTGGTAGCATATTCCAATGTCCTACAACCCTTCTACTGAAAAATGACTGTCGTAGCCTAGTCCTACTTTGTTTCATAATGAGTTTATGCTGATGACCTCTACCTCGATTTTCCCTATTGAACTCAAACATACCCTTTAAATATCCAGAATGCTGACTATTTACAAATTTGAAGACTTCAATTAGATCTCCTCTTAGCCTTCTATATCTAAGTGAAAACATACCCAATTTTTTAATCTATCTTCATAAGGTAAACTACCAAGACAATTAACCATTTTTGTTGCCCTTTTTTGAACTCTTTCTAACAACCAGCAATCTTTCTCATATGTTGGAGACCAGGCTTGTACACAATACTCCAAATGTGGTCTAACGTATGCACAATACAGTTTTGTTATTACCTTTTCACTCTTGTAGGAAACATTTCTGTTAATGGCCCCTAGCATTCTAAGTGCCTTTTTCCTAGCTTCTACAACCTGGTCTGACGCTGATAGTCTATTGTTTACCACGACACCCAAATCTCTTTCCTTTTCAATCTGCTCCATTTTCTGCCCACCCATTTCATACCTATGTTTACTGCTAACCCGTCCAGCGTGCATAATCTTACATTTACTCAAATTGAATTTCATCTGCCATGCTTCAGACCACTCAACTAGCTTGTCCAGATCTGATTGAAAAACATCCTGATCATGTTTTCCTCTAATAATCCTGACAACTTTTAGATCGTCTGCAAATTTCAAGACTTTGCTGTCTATACTGTTCTCAATTGCATTCACAAATATTATAAAAAGCAATGGGCCCAGGACTGAGCCCTGTGGAACCCCACTGGGAACCTCCTTCCATTGTGATTGGCACCCATTCAATATAACCCTTTGCTGGCGTCCTGAAAGCCACGTTTCTATCCAATCCAGAATCTTGCCCCTGATCCCATGCATTTTAAGTTGCAACCCCAGTCTTGTATGGGGGACTTTGTCAAATGCTTTACTGAAATCAAGAAAAGCTACATCTAGCTGTTTACCCTGATCAAAGCTATCTGTTGCAACATCCAAAAACTCCAGAAGATTAGTTAAACAAGAACGGCCCTTCCTAAAGCCATGCTGTGTATCCTTGATGAGTTCATTTTGCTCCAAGAATTCAACAATCTTATCTTTGATGATTGATTCAAGCACCTTGCAGACTAATGAGGTCAGACTAACCGGTCTATAGTTTTCCTCTTTACTTCTATCTCCCTTTTTATGAATAGGAACAACATTTGCTCTTTTCCAATCAAGTGGAATTTTACTATCTGCGAGTGATTTAGAAAATATTATGGCTAATGGAACCGACAACTCCCTTTCAGATTCTCTTAAAAGTCTAGCATGGATTTCATCAGGTCCTTCTGCCTTGTTAGGCCTTACTTTCTTTAGATATTCTAGAACAAGTTCACTACTTATGCCACCTAGCTCTCCTATAGTCTCCTCTGTCTCTAGCTCAGGCTGAAGTGCTGCAATACTACTCTGGTCCTCGATAGTAAAGACAGATTGAAACTGATCATTAAGCACTTCAACCATTTCACTGTCCTTGCTAACTAACACATCATCTACCTTAAATGGACCTATATTTTTGGAAACTGTACTGAACTTATAAAAACTGAAGAACTTCTTACTATCTGCATTACAATGTCTAGCTAAATCAAGTTCCTTTGCCCTTTTAGCTGCTCTGACCTTTTTCTTAACTGAATTTCTTGCATTCTGGTAGGCCTTCCGATTTATATCTAGTGAAGATCCCTTCAAAATGCCAAATGCACTTATTTTAGCCTGTATAGCACTCCTTACTTCTGGGGTAAGCCAAACTGGTTTGCCCTTGGTTCTGTTACGTTTGTGCCTGAGGGGTATATGCCGATTTTGAATTTGGCTTAATCTAGCTTTGAAAACATTCCAGGCCTCATGCATCTAAACCTGCCAACTCAACGTTCCATTTTATCTGTGCGAGGTCATTTCTAATACCATCAAAATCAGCCCGGCTGAAGTTTGGAACCATAATAAGGTTATCTTTGGGCCTCATTTCTGATGAGATATTGAATTTAACCATATTGTGATCACTGGTTCCTAGACCTGCACAAATACTTATGTCACTAACTAGATCACTGTTGTCTGAGAATACAAGGTCTAGAATGGAGCAATGTCTGGTTGGCTCTGTTACAAACTGATGCATGAAAAGCTCCTCTTCAAAGATTTGCCTATACAACCTACACTCATTTGTTTCCTCTGCTATACTTTCGTATCCTCTTAAGTTAAAATCTCCCATAATAAGACACTGAGCCCGAAAGTTCCTACGTATTTCCTCACAAATATCTTGGTCTGTTTCAGCTTGGGAGTTCCTTGGAAGATTCCCTGGTCTGTAAAATGCACCTATCCTCAACCTTCCTCTGTTTCCTGTACCAATTTTAATGTCAAGCCAGATTGATTCTACTTCTTTTACTTTACTAGAATCATCAACTCTAGTAGTGCAGTACAAGCTATTTACATATACAAACACTCCGCCCCCCTGCCGTGATTCTCTGCAGTATGAGAACATGTTATACCCTTGTAACTCGAAATCCTGTAGCCTATCCCTATTATACCCCTCACTAACCCATGTCTCGGTTACACAAATTATATCAGGCTTTTCAAGGGCAACATAACACTCAAACTCATCAAATTTAGACCTAATACTTTGGGCATTCAGCAACACACATGTGATCTTATACTTTGAGCTGACTACTAATTCTGAGGGAATTATGATCTACTGTCCTATTCTGACATGAACTTCTAACAATGCTTACTTCCTGATGCCCTAGTACTAGCGTCCCCGAACCCCCCCCCCCCCCTCCTACCTAGTTTCCCTGAATGACACTTCTGTAGGCATCTCCCAAAGCCCTTGCCCCCTCATCCGATAAGTGAAGCCCATCCTTCATATAGTACCTACGCCACTCATAGAACTGATCCCATAAGTCTACATAACTAAGCCCCATAGCTGAACATAAGTTCTGAACTGAGCTGTTCACAGACAGAGCTCTCGAGTACCACTCCTCACTGGCTCCACAGCGAGGGAGGATGCCAGTCACAATGACTGGTTTCCTGGACTCCTTCAACCTCTGCAGCAGGCTCCGGTACTCCGCTACTATTCTCACACTCTGCCTAGGTCCTATGTCGTTCACCCCCACCTGTAGTATAACTGTCTCCGGGCTACTCCTACCAAGTTCTGCCTCAATGACAGGGCCCATATCAACTACTCTTGCCCCTGGTTTGACTATACATCTGTCCCTCTTCCCACAGAATGTTCGCCTTAAGGGCCTTACCCTTGAGTCCCCAACCACTAAATGCTGAATCTCTTCCCTGTCACTTTCAGCTGCTGACTCTAACGCACTGAACCTATTTGCTATTGTAACCTGCGGATGTTCCCTGGGGCTGTACTGCCTGACTCTACCCTGAACTTTTGTCCATCCCTCCTGATCCCCTTCCCTCTTCCTCCTCCAGATTCTGCTACCACCCTCCATTACCCAGCACCCCTCCTCATCCTTACTGTCTGTGGCCCTAGCATTACTTTCCACAATGTTGAGTCTCCAGCTCATAAAATCTCACGCTCTCACGCTCATAAAATCTTCGAGTCCCACATTCACAATCAAAGGAAATTGGCTCACATTTAGAGCAGGCCATTAGTTTCAGGTCAAACAGCGGACTAATCGGATTTGCATGCAAATTGGCACACAGGTCGAGCATGATCTCCTTATTACCCTGATTACTCATAAAATATTAGAGTCGCACATTCAAAATAAAAGGATTTAGAGCAGGTCGGATAGGTTTAAAGCCAAACAGCGGACTATTCCGATTTGCATAAAAATTGGCACACATGTAGAGCATGACATCCTCATTACGCGCATTCAATATTAGAGCAGCACATTCAAAGTCAAAAGATTTAGAGCAGGTCAGATAGGTTTAAAGTCAGACAGCGGACTATTCCGATTTGCATGACAATTGGCACAATGGTAGAACATAACCTCCTTATTACACTCATACAATCTTAGAGTCGCACATTACAAATCAAAGGATTTAGAGCAGGTCATAGGTTTAAGGTCAAACAGCAGACTATTCCGATTTGCATGACAATTGGCTCACATTCACATTCGGCAACACATTCGCGGACTATTCAGATTTGCATGAAAATTGGCACACAGGTAGAACATAACTTCCTTATTACGCACATAAAATCTAAGAGTCGCACATTCAAAATCAAAGGATTTAGAGCAGGTCAGATACGTTTAAAGTCAAACAGCGCACTAATTCGATTTGCATGAAAATTTGCACAATGGTAGAACATAACCTCCTTATCCCGCTCATGAAATCTTGGAGTCGCACATTCAAAATCAAAGGATTTAGAGCAGGTCATAGGTTTAAGGCAAATCATACATGTAGCGCATGACCTCTTTATGCGCTCATAAAATCATAGTCACAAATTCAAAATCAAAGGATTTAGTGCTGGTCATAAGGTTTAAGGTCAATCGGCGGACTATTCGGATTTGCATGAAAATTGGCTCACATTCACATTCGGCAATACATTCGCGGACTATTCGGATTTGCATGAAAATTGGCACACTGGAAGATCATGACCTCCTTATTACTCTCATAAAATATCAGAGTCGCACATTCATAATCAAAGGATTTAGAGCAGGTCCAGGGGCCCGGGAACAGGGGGGCAGCGGGGGCGCTTGCCCCCCCCCCCCCCAACATCTGGACCGGAGGGGCGGCGCCACCCCAACTTTGGTGAGCAGAAGTTTCCCTAAAAATGAGCTCTTTCAATTTTCTTCACAAAAAGTTATATAAAATATGAAAGCCTCTTATATAAAATTATTGTTTATTATTATATTTTTTTTTAAAAAGTATATAAAATATGAAAGTCACTTTCATTTTTTCCGTTTTCTTTTATAGCATGTCATAAGTATTATTATTATATAGCTTTGCCTGTATAGCAGTATCGTATACCTTTCTTTTCCTTCCTTTTCCTTTTTCCATTGTGTCCTATGAGATATAATGGAAAACTTTGGTAGCAGTACATTTGGTAGCAGTTGTCTGTTTGGCGCGTCGTCGTTAAAATAACGCACTGACGGCGATACACATCTGCTGCATTTTGTTTATAAGTTTATCCCACGTCAACGTTACGGGTGTGGTCAACCTGGCGTGCGGCCCTCTAGCTGTCCTCTCTGTCTGCCGACGGGGCGGCAATTGCAAGCAAGAGTTATCGTAAATGTCGTAGGTTACCGTGATACGGTGATGAAGCGGTGGTGCAGCCCACACTCGCGGGCTTCTTCAAGAAAAACAAACGTCAGGCGTCAAGTACGAGTATTTTATCAGACGACAGGCGGGTTTACAAAGGCATACGGTTCATAGTAGGAAATGGGGGTGGGGGGGGGGGGGGGGAGGGGGTGGCATGACTCCCACTTTTACATAATTTTTACTTTCTATGGTAATCCGCGCCGTGTCGGGGTTGGGGCATTTAGACGCCCCCCCCCAAGGTTTTTCGAGGATAGCGAAACAACGGCGGCGCGCCGTTTTTGCCGTTTCAAAAACGGCGCACGGCGCACAGCGCCGCCGTTTCAGCCGCCTTCTTTGGCACAACTGTTCGGGCATCAATTACCCACATTGTGTGCAATTCTTGACCACAGGTCATTTCAGGTCAGGTCACGTGCCCACACCTCCAAATAAGTCTGCGGTCGTACCCCAGCCACAGTTTTTGGCCGATCGGTTTAAAACTTACAGGATTTCATCAGGTCATAGATACCTACAATTCGAATATCTAAGATGTTGTATATCGGTGACCTAAGGTCGCCGGTCGGGTTAATTTCGTGACCTCCCATTATAAGTCAATGGTAAATATGAAAATGTTTCGTTTTCCGAGGATACGCATGATATCAGTTCAATTCCTTCTGGATCGTGTTATCATAGGCTATTATTGATGATCCGGGTTAAATTTTTGTTCAGTGACCCCTACAGGATCAGCCGAGGTCAGCAGAGGTCACCAACACTTTTTGTGTCAATAACTCTCGATAGAATAAAGATAAAGAAGTGAAATCGGCATCAATGTGTTTGTCTCGTCGAGACACGTCTCCCAATATGCAACATGACCTACTTGGGTCGCCACTTGACCTTGACCTGAGGTCAAACTTGTAAGTTGACCTAAACTGGTCCAAATTAATGTGATTTGAAGCGCGTTGACGAGACACACATGATGGTGTCAAAGTTATTGTCGTATCTTTATTAGGTACAAAGTTATTTCCGAATGATTTGCCAAAAAATAGCCCTTTTGACATGTGATGACCTCTGGAGCCTAAACTATTGACCGGAGATAACATTTGATGACACTACATGATGTAATATTTTAAGTGCTTTCGATTGCTTCTTTCCGTTTGTTCCTAGCTATCATAGTTCCCGATATATTTTGGAGTTTCTGGAGAAAAGTCCTAAAACTGGCAAATCTGACATTTGTTTACCACTGGTGACCTCAATATTGACCTGAACCAAAACATGTTAAAATAGTTTCAAAGTGGTTTTTGATGAGCTTTCGAACCGTGTCGGTTTTCCAATGAGGAAAATTCGAGAACGAAAAGGTGCACCAAGATGAGAAGTGAGAAGATTGCGCAAAAAAAATTGTTTCGCCCCCCCCCCCCAACTTTAAAATCGTTCCCGGGCCCATGAGCAGGTCAGAAAGGTTTTAAGTCAAGCTGCGGACTATAACAATTTGCATGCAAATATGCACATTGGTAGAGCATGACCTCTTTATCACGATCATAAAATCTTAGAGTTGCACATTTAAAATCAAAGGATTTAGAGCAGGTCATAGGTGTAAGGTCAAACAACATTAAGTCAAACATTCAATGAGATTTTGAATGTGCGACTCTAATATTTTATCAGCGTGATAGGGAGGTCATTCTCTACCAGTATGCTAATGTTTTTGCAAATCGGAATTGTCCGCTGTATGACTTTAAGCCTATCTGACTTAAGCCTATTTGTAATGTGCGACTCTAAGATTGCATGAGCGTAATAAGGAGGTTATCCTCACGCGTGCCAAACTAGCTCACATTCACATTCACATTCAGAAACACATTCGCGGACTATTCGGATTAGCATGAAAATTGCATGATTACATAGCATGAACATAACCTACTTATTACGCTCATACAATCGTACAGTCGCACATTTTAAATCAAAGGATTTAGAGCAGGTCAGATAGGTTTAACCCTCGCCCTACGGGAGCTTTTTTCGCCTTCGCCCTACGGGGGGCTGACAGCACCCCTGTTAACTTCCAAACCAAGCAACTTAGAGCAATGGGGGTAAGAACCAGCATGTTGCCTGTTATGAGAGGAATCTAACAGTATGTGATTTTTAGGTTTCAGGTCAATGGGTGACCTTCCAGATCAAGTGAATGATCTCGGATTTACCACGTCCAGAACAGCGATTTTGCTCTTCAGAAAACCTCAAAATTAGAAATTGATAAATGTAAATAAAAAGGCATGTTCCTAGACCAGTTTTGGCTCATAAATACAGAAAAGGTAATTATTTGTTCGTATCTTGTCAAAAAAGTAAAACAAAAGTTATACAAAAATGACGTCATCAGTTTCTTACACTTAGGGAGCCATCACTCAGTAAAAAATGAAGATATTGCTTTGAAATTTGCTATGCGTATTGTCCATACTCAGTTCTCACAGATTTATTCCGATTTTTCTAACATCTTTGAAATTTTTATTTTGTGGGGATTTTTCCAAAAACATACGTTTTTTTAATTTTAGGGGTCAAAAACCCAAAATTGTGAAAATCCGAGATTTTCATGTTAAAGAGAATTCCATTTAGTATATTTGGTGAATTGCGTTTGCAATTTGCTTTAAAAACTCTGTTTTCTACGATTTTTCCAATATTTCTCGTTTTTTTACCAACATGACGTCATCAAAACATGATTACCTCCCAAACTACTTAACCAATTTCAATTAAATTTGTATTACTGCATACGTATAATTGTTGTACACTCAGCTACCGAAAATTTCAGCAAGATGCACTGCATGTTTAAAAAGTTATTCAAGAAAAACCTTATGGGGGGCCTGTCAGCCCCCCCCCCCGTAGGGCGAGGGTTAAAGTCATAGAGCGGACTATTCCGATTTACATAAAAATTAACACACTGGTAGACCATGACCTCCTTATCACGCTCATAAAATCTTAGAGTCGCACATTTAAAGTCAAAGGATTTAGAGCAGGTCATAAGTAGAGTCAAACAGCGGACTATTCATATTTCCATGAAAATTAACACACCGTTAGAGCATGACCTACTTATTACGCTCATAAAATCTTAGAGTCGCGCATTCAAAATCAAAGGATTTAGAGTAGGTCAGATAGGTTTAAAGTCATTTACGAACTATTCCGATTTGCATACAAATTAGTACACAGGTGGAAAATATCCTTTTTATTACGCTCATAAAATCTTAGAGTCGCACATTTAAAATAAAAGGATTCTAGCAGGTCAGATAGGTTTAAAGTCATACAGCGGACTATTCCGATTTGCATAAAAATTGGCACAATGGTAGAGCATAACCTCTTTATTACGCTCATAAAATCTTAGAGTCGCACATTCAAAATCAAAGGAAATTGGCTCACATTTAGAGCAGGCCATAGGTTTCAGGTCGAACAGCGGACTATTCGGATTTGCATGCAAATTGGCACACAGGTCCAGCATGACCTCCTTATTACCCTCATAAAATATTAAAGTCGCTCATTCAAAATGAAAGGATTTAGAGCAGGTCAGATAGGTTTAAAGTCGAACAGCGGACTATTCCGATTTGCAGGAAAATTGGCACAATGGTAGAACATAACCTTTTATCACGCTCATACAATTTTAGAGTCGCACATTCAAAACCAATTGATTTAGAGCAGGTCGTAGGTTTAAGGTCAAACAGCGGACTATTCGGATTTGCATGAACATTGGCTCACATTCACATTCGGCAACGCATTCGCCGACTATTCGGATTTGCATGAAAAATGGCACACAGGTAGAGCATAACCTCCTTATTACGCACATACAATCTTTGAGTCGCACATTCAAAACAAAGGATTTAGAGCAGGTCAGATGTTTTCGGCGAAAGTTAGTGCATCATCTGGGTCACAGTTTGACATGCTTTTTTTCTTCTTTGTTTTGTGTAAACCAGTTATGCGCTGTGCAATGGTACCGGCGGGTGACCCCGAAATTACCTTAGGTCAAGTGGTGACCTTGAGAGGTCGGGTCGATGTGGGAAAAGTAAGATAAAATGTGTGCGAATATTTTAGTGTTGAATTCATCCCCGTAGCTCTTCTGGGTAGGCCACAATGTGCTGTGCAATATTTGACCTCGTGACCTTGCTTGACTTCTAGAGTTAAAACCGCTTGGTGTGACTCCGAATGCTGCTAGGTGTGGACTACTGGGCCCCTGGCGATTATTCTGTGCAAATTTCAGCTCGATCGGAGGTGTCCTGGGCTGAACCTGGGCTGAACCTGGGCTGTCTTGATGGACATGGCCGCAGAGGGGGGAGGAAATGGGGCCATGGCTCCGCCTTTGGCCTTAAATGGAGCGGGGCAACATGTCTTTTGACCCCACCTTTTACTCCAGACACATTTCCTCGTTTTGACCCTGCATCCTGGTTCCAATAGCAAAGATGAGTCCTCCAGCCCGCTCAAAACCTCAAATTTTTCCGCCGCTTCGCGGCGCAATAATAGTTGTATGGGTGTCGATTTTGCGTAAATACCATTTGTAGTTAAAGGAAATAGTTCACCTTCAACATGGGTTTTGAACTGCAATAGCAGTTTTGTAGCCTGTGTTGAGAAATCCTTATCTGGAACTTTTCTTGGCTGAAAAGACTCTCCAGCCGAAGATATTTGACTTTATGGCGAAGGAATACGGCGCATATATGATATACCGTACCATCTGAAAGTGCCAGCACTGCATTGAGCATGCGCAGACCAATAACGCACACCATAAAACCAATAATTTACAACCTTCTGTCCTGAATTGGCGCGATGTAGGACCATTTTTAAACAGAAAAAAGAAACTGTATTAAAAAATATAATAAAATCGTGTTCTGAAAAATTTCCGAAGGTGAACTATTTCCTTTAAAGGAAATAGTTCACCTTCGGAAAATTTATCAGAACAGGATTTTATTATATTTTTTAATACAGTTTCTTTTTTTCTTTTCAAAAATGGTCCTACATCGCGCCAATTCAGGACAGAAGGTCCTAAATTATTAAGTTTATGGTGTGCGTTATTGGTCTGCGCATGCTCAATGCAGTGCTGGCACTTTCAGATGGTACGGTATATCATATATGCGCCGCATTTCTTCGCCAAAAAGTCATATATCTTCGGCTGGAGAGTCTTTTCAGACAAGAACAGTTGCAGATAGGGATTTCTCAACAGGGGCTACAAAACTGCTATTTCAGTTCAAAACCCCATGTTTAAGGTGAACTATTTCCTTTAAAGGGATTATACGGGTTTCCGTCCTGAAAGTAAATGCACTCTTTTGCAGTTGTATGAGCTTTAAACACGTTTAAGACATAACAGGGACCTCAATGCTCATTTAGTCCATTATTTCTTAAATTATCAGCGTTAGAACTTGGGCGTTTTTCGAGACTAGTTTCAGATAACGAGTACTTGATCGGCACTTCTGTCCACCACTTTTATCTTAAGATCAATTTTAGAGTTTTGAATTATCTGCAAGTCCTACACTGGATCACAAAATTATTATGCAATTCAAAACTGACGGAACTTTGTATTACTACACACTGTTCGTTGAGGTTTTGTGTTTTTGTGGTTTTCTTTTCTCTGGCCTTTAGCGTTGATAATTTGGTGGTGGCGTATTAATTTTTTGGCATGAAAATTCATGAAAAATATAGAATTTTATGGGAAAACTAGGTAACTGTTGCTGTCGTTGGAACAAAACAAGTTTATTTTCTTTCAAATGTTGCTTATTTTACCGGAAATATGCCATACGTGAGGTGTTTTTATTAGCATAAAAGAGATGACTGGCTCTGCCTCAGCCGGTCCTGCAGAAAATACGCAGTGGCATCACCGCGCACTTTGGAATGTCCTTACGTGCAGAAGAGGTCATTTCCAGAAAAATGTGGCTACCGTGGGACTTCTACCACCTTTATAAGTACGTTTTACTATGTAACTCAATTATTCTGGGAAAAACCCGTATAATCCCTTTCAGTTTAAAGGAAATAGTTCACCTTCGGAAATTTTTCAGAACACGATTTTGTTATATTTTTTAATACAGTTTCTTTTTTCTTTTTAAAACTGGTCCTACATCGCGTCAATTCAGGACAGAAGGTTGTAAATTATTGATTTTATGGTGTGCGTTATTGGTCTGCGCATGCTCCATGGCAGTGCTGGCACTTTCAGACGGTGCGGTACAGCAGCGCCGTATTCCTTCGCCAAAAAGTCAAATATCTTCGGCTGGAGAGTTTTTTCAGCCAAGAAAAGTTCCAGATATGGATTTCTCAACACGGGCTACAAAACTGCTATTTCAGTTCAAAACCCATGTTGAAGGTGAACTATTTCCTTTAAGGGCAGCCTTTGTGACACAATTTCTTTAATTATTTCCGTTCGCAAAATCCTGTCTATTTTTAGTTCAAGAATATTTTTGAAGCCCATACGAGACACAACGCAATATAATACACTGCTATCGGCATGCATAAGATTTACTGCCTTAAAACAACGGCTGCCACTCCCCCCCCCCCCCCCGGTGACGAACCTCGACTACCCTTTTGGTCAATTCTGCATCAGCCGCCTGGGGCCACCCTTGACTGTACAAATTATATATTTTAGCACCATCTGCGGCACTGAAATGATAGAAAGGGTACAACTGATATTGCAAATACCTATAGTCAACGTTTTGTCAATGAATACAAAACTGAAATAGGGGCACCCTCAAAAAATAGTGGACCAAATCCGTTGAGTTTTCAGATTTGAGTATAGGTAGGGGCACTACTGCAATTAATGCCCACCCTTGAATATTTTCTGGATCCACCCCTGGGTCAATGGCCCTTTGGGGTTTGACACGACCTTGATGAAAAGGTCATAGGTCACGATCTAATAGTCGTATACACTTCAAATTTGGATAGGATGCGTATAATTGTAGTAAGCTCAGCTACTGAAAATTTCACCAGGATGCGTAAAAGTTATTTAAGAAAAACCTTAGGAGGGCTGTCATCCCCCCCCCCCCCCGTAGGGCGAGTGGTAGGCCGACCCGATCAGACTTAAAGGAAATAGTTCACATTTAACATTAGTTTTAAACTGAGATAGCAGTTTTGTAGCCCGTGTTGGGAAACCCCTATCTGCAAGTTGTATTGACTGAAAAGACTCTCCAGCCGAACATATTTGAGTTTTTGGCGAAGGAATGCGGTGCTGGCGAAAGAATGTTGTACTGGTTCTAGCCCGGACAGAGGCTATGCCATCAGCCAATCAGCTTGCAGCTGGTGCTAGCAAGCGAACGCCGGCCGCCGGTTGGCACATCTCCAATGCGAGTCTATCTTTACGCGACTACTTTCGAATCTGATTGGCTGAACCATTTTTTACATTCGCGTGACGTCAGGACTCTGACTCACAGAGTATGCATATAGTTTTGATAAACAATACAAATGTACGGCCTTCTGTCCTGAATCGGCACGATATAAGGCTATTTTTGACAATATAAAAAGAAATTGTATTAAACAATATAATCCAATCGTGTTGGGTAAAAAATTTCGAAGGTGAACTATTTCCTTTAATGGCGTAGGCCCAGGGACGGAGAATCCCATAGGGTCATTAGCTTTTATTTTAAAAGAATACAGAAACGCAAATATAATCTCAGCATAAAAATGCACACTTGGTACGACTATCTGTAACACAAATATGGGTGAAATTGCGCTTTCGGTGCGCATTCGAAATGGGTGGGGGGAGGGGGGGGGGGGGGTAGTCAAGGGAGGCTGTGCCTTGCCAACTTCGTCTTAGTGAGCACCTCGGGCAGGTCAGATAACTTTTGTTTTCGGGGAGGCACAGTTGGGGTCGTTATCCCTGGTCTAAAGGAGGCATCATTTCCGATCCAAAGGGGTGCCGCCGGCACTCACGACTCGAGGGGCGCCACCTGCACTCGAGACTGGTGCCTTCGGGGTCCAGATGCCCAGGAGAGGCGCCCTCAATCGTGATGCCTCCCCGCATGTTCATTATAAGTTAGCGACGGATTCGGATCAGGGGTGGAGAATTAGGGGTTTTGGGGGTGCGCCAGCACCCCCTGAGCTCAAAAGTGCACCCCCTCACTGGTCAAAGCACCCCCTCAAATAAAAAGGTCCGTTCAACTAACGGCTGCTCAGTCTTACTTCGGCGAAGTAAGACTGAGTGGTGTAAAAGTGTGTGTATGTGTGTCTGTCCGTGTGTAAATAGGAGGTTTTGCACGGTCAGGTAGGGACCGGTCAGTTCGCTCGGTCAATCTTACCGTCCCTCAGCATGTTTGTGGGGCCGGTCGGCCGGCCCGGGGCGCGAATTGTCCGACCCGGCGCCGTAGCCGGTGCTTAAGAATCGCTGTTTTGCTGATAGGGCAATTTGCGCCCGGGCCGGCGGACAGGGGCAGGCCTCCCGCACCTCCGCGCACAGCTCCTGGCGCCACACCTCTCGCTACGGCATGTCCGCCCATCGCCGTTGTGATATCCGAGGCCGCGCCGAGCAGCTGCCCGGACCGCTGCCGGCCGTACCGTGGCTTCTTCTGCGTTCTGTTGTTTTTATGTGGTTGTTCGAGATACCGAGATACATTTAATAAATACATGAAAAAGGGGGAAAAAGTTCACACGGTCAGGTCAGCATTGACGACTTCGTCATTTCGGTGCCGATATTATGGGACTTGAAGGTGTATATGTTCGCACCGTGACTTTGTGTTCTCTTCCCATCGTTAACAAGTTAAAATACATTACGATTCTTGATGCGACTCGAAACGTTTTTTTTTTTTTGGGGGGGGGGGGGGGAGGCAGCCATAGCGCAAAAAAATAGCTTCCAGAAACCATGACATGAAACTCCATATTGGGTTTTCGATGCATCTTGTCACTGATGTTTACATCCATTTTCGTGCCGCTTGCTTCCTTTTATTTTACGGTCCGTCGCGCTTAACCCGCCATTGACTGGGGGGGGGGGACGTTTAACGCCCCCCCCTCGATTAATTTTCGCAATAGCTGAACAACTAATGACGCTATCAACGTGAAACTCCGGGTACCTTCTTATAAATCATGGTTACGTATTGTGTGCAAAAATAAGGAAATTTCGTCGATTTTTTCTCTCGAGCTATAGCGAATTTAGGGACGTCACTACACACGTGTTTTACACCAAAATCAGCTAAACTTTGCCAGGCCGTACAAATGCCACATTTGAAGCAAAATGCAATCCAAAAACCCCAAAAGATAGAAAATTGCAACGGCTACCAACTGGTTATCTCGGACTTTTGAAAATGTTAGTTTTTGACCCCCAAAAACTCAAAAAAGGAAAATGATCACAAAATCTTTTTTTTTTAAATATTCAAAAAGCCGGAAGATATGTCAGAGAACCATACCTAGGCAACTACCATACCAAATTTCAAACTGATATCTCCATTTTTGACTGGTTTATGACATCTAAAGTATGGGTAACTCATGACGTCATATATTAAAATTGCGTTCTTTGGCTTTTATTGACTAGATACAGACAAATAAATGCCACCACTATATTTCTAAGACAAACCTGGTCTAGAAACATGCCTTTTTTGTTTATATTTTTTAATTTAAAATGTTGACCTTCGGTGGCCTGAAATTGACCTGAAATTGACATTTACTCCACGTAAATAAAGTCAGGTGGTAAAATAACTATCACTATCAAATTATACGTGGAAAATAACTCTTATAACATGTGTTGCACGACTTTCGTAGATATTGTGACATAGTGACCTTTTGTGACCTGACCTTGACTTTGACCTTGGCCAACAATCTCACTTTAGCTCATGCAAGATATGTATCATATCATTGGCAGCACTTTGGGTGAAAGTGATCGTAATCGAAGGGTTTGGATGGAAAGTATGGCCCATAAACTGAAATACGCCGATTTTGACCTTTGACCTGACCTTGACCTGACATTTGACCTCACTTTGACAATTTTGAGCATGCTTTATATTCGTCTCATTGAGAGCTTTCGATTGCCACCTTGCGCGTCTCGCTGCGATGAATGGTTCGGAAGATAACCAGGGGGGCGTTTAACGCCCCCCCCCCCCCCCCCCCAGTCAATGGCGTTCTGCTGAGACCCCAGTCAATGCCGAGTTAAGCGGCCATAACGGCCGCCAACCTCTCTCCTCGTCTTCTCGCTACAACTTGGATTTGAGAGCCGCCGGTGAAAAGCACCCCCTGACATTTTTACAATTCTCCACCTCTGATTCGGATTCGAGTTCAGCGTCAAGTAGCAATTCACTTTTAAATGTGCTGATAGGTCAATTGGGGCACGCTGATCACGAAAATGACATTAATTTCGTCATTCAAGGTCATCTTCAAGGTCGCCTTCAAGGTCAAAGATGGGAAGCTCAAAACGACCCGGAGTTATTGTCCGATCGCAAAAATAATTGTCTCATTCGATTACTTGGGTCAATATATACGCAGCTTTCGCAATATCACTCGTCACAAATGACATTGACCCTCATTTTCAAGGTCAAAGGAAGGGACGGCTAAAAACGTCCCGAAGTTATTGTCCGATTGCAAAAATAATGGCCTCATTCGATTTCTCGGGTCAATTCCGCAGCCTTCACAACCTTACTCGTGGCAAATGACATTGACTCTCAATTTCAAGGTCAAATGCGATCGGACAATAACTTCGGGTCGTTTTGAGCCGCCCAGACCGTTGACCTTGAAAATGAGGGTCAAGGTCATTTTCCCACGAGTGAGGTCGCGAAGGCTGCGCTCACTCGTGGCCCGATATTGACCCGAGGAATCGAATGAGACCATTATTTTGGCGATTGGACACCAACTTCGAGTCGTTTTGAGCCACCCTGTCCTTTGACCTTGAAAATGATTTTGAAGAGGACCTTGAATGTAAAAATGAATGCCATTTTCGTCATCAGTGTGCCCCAATTGACCTGTTCCCACATTTTTAAGCTAATCGCTACTGGTCGCGAATTCTAATTCGAATCCGTCGCTAACTTCACGGACACCCCCCCCCCCCCGCCACGTGCCCCCTAGGCAGGCACGTAACCATATTTCGTCCTGGGGGGGGGGGGGGGGGAGTGGCGCCTTGAAATGGCCCTCTTCCCGAGCGTTGAAAGGGCCAAACAAAACTGATGAAAAGGCATGTCACAATGATGAAGAATGCAGTATGACAGGTGGGCCAGGTATAACAGGTGGAAGCATGGGCCATACCAACTTTTAGGAGCTGGAGTTAGCAAACTGCCATATTTATCTTGGAACCAGCGACACCAATTTGGAATCAGCTATACCAACTTCGGATATTTTTTAGGCTCAAGACCTGGAAGTATTCAAATAGATATTGCTTTGAAATTTTGTTTTGGCATCGTCCATACTTGTTTCTCCAATACATCTTCCGTTTTTTAATAATTTGACATTTTTATTTTGTGATATTCTTCTTTTTTTTCTTCTTTTTTTTTGGGGGGGGATTTCCACAAAATCGCAATTTTCAAACATATTCAAAAACCGGAAGATATATTGGAGAACCAAGTATGGACGATTCCCAAACAAAATTTCTAAGCAATATCTATATTTTTGACTGCCTTGTGTCTCGCTAAGTACTAGCAGACTTTTTAGTACACAATTCATTTTAGTACCGGGAATTTAGTACCGGGAAACTGAAATACGCGCGCGGAGCGCTTCCATATTTGGCACCACTGTTCGGTTGGAATTTAAATGTTGAATCAAATGTGCATCGATTGAAAGGGAATGTTTCACCTTTCTGAAAGTTGTCAAATATACGCTGGTTGTAGTACAAAATATGAAGTAAGTGCTGTTGAAAACGATGGTGATATTTTTTCACTCGAAAAGTCACTTAACTTTATACAAATTAAGTTTTTAAATTTGGGATGATGACGTCATTATTGAGCTGAGACAGCCGCTGATTGGCTGACAAAGTGGGATTGGCTGAAAAAGTGTCTGTCAGCCAATCAGCGGCTGTACCAGCCTGGGGTCATTTTGCAAATGGTAATTAAATTGCTTAAAAACGGTTAAGTTTGGAAACAAATGGCCTTAGTAATTTATACATTTCAATAACAGCCTAATAAAATGGCTATCTCAGTTTAAAACCAATAGAAGGTGAAACATTCCATTTAAGGGAAGAATCAATAAAAAATCCTTCAATTGAACGGTGATTGATTCACTCAGGTTCCAAAATGAATGGTGATTGAATTGAATCGTTCCAAAAAAGAATCAATAACCAGTCTGGTAGTAGAAGGTACGTAAAGTTTCACGTTGATAGCTCCTTTGGTTTTTGAGCTATAGCGAAAGTTCGTCAGGGGCGTTTTTCGCCCCCCCCCCAGTCAATGGCGGATTAACCCTCGCCCTATGGGGGGTCCTAAAACGCCCCCCCCCTGAGGGTTTTCTTGCATAACTTTTTAGACATGCGGTGCATCTTGCTGAAATTTTCAGTAGCTAAGTATACAACAATTATACGTATGCAGTAAACAAATCATGGAAAAACGATAAATGTTTGAAAAATCGTAGAAAGCAGAATTTTGAAGCAAATTGCAAACGCAATTAATCAAAGATATAAAATTTCATTTTCTTTAAAATGGCGATCTCTGATTTTCGAAATTTTGGGTTTTTGACCCCCAAAGTGAACAAAAACTGTTTTTGTTAATCACCACAAAATCAAAATTTTCGAAGATGTTAAAAAAACGGAATATATGTGAGAGGAGTAAATATGGACAATACTCAAAGCAAATTTCAAAGAAATATCTCTATTTTTTAATGAGTGATGGCTCCCTAAGTGTAAAATATTCATGACGTAATTTTTTAGAACAAAAAAATTGGGACTTTTTGACCAGATACGAATAAAAAAATACCTTTTCTGTATTTCTGAGACAAAACTGGTCTAGATACATACCTTTTTATTTACATTTATAAATTTCTCATTTTGAGGTTTTCTGACAGAGCAAAATCGCTGTTCTGGACGTGGTCGATCGAGGTCATTCACTTGACCTGAAAGGTCACTCGTTGACCCAAAACCTAACAATGGCATACCGTTAGATTTCACACATGACAGGCAGCATGTTGGTTCTTACCGAGTTGCTCTATGTTGCTTGGTTTGGAAGTTAACAGGGGGGTCTTTTAGGCCCTCCCCCCGTAGGGCGAAGGTGAAAAAAAAACTCCCGTAGGGCGAGGGTTAAAACACCGCACCCATACAGTCAAATATTACCGCCGTTGTAGACGGTACAAGTAAAATGAAAATGAAGAATACAAAATGAAATAAAGGCACAGAAAATATATTGAAACTAATACAATATAAAAAATAACACAAAAATAAGAAATTATGATACAATGATGCATCTTATGCATTTTGAACTTGTAATTCATTAATCAAGAGCGTTTTCTGACCTCCGCTGGAGTGTGGGCCATTCACGATTTATATCTCGGATGTTCCCCAACGAATTGACTAGCAAAGCCGGGAGACAAAGCCGGATCCATACGGCGGGCTGCCGGCTGGTCGGTCTGTCCTGAGTGCGGAAATGCTGGCACGCACGGCCCTTCCGCAGCTGCAGCGGTGTCGGTGTGTGAGCTCCGTGACGCACGTGGCACGCACCTGCGTTTCCGCGTCTGTGTTCGGGCACACCGTCACGGTGCGGCGCGGTCTATTTTGCAGCAGCGGCCGCGGCAGCCCCCACTCAGGGCTGCGGCGTTGCGGCGTTGCGGCCGGCTGCTGGCACTGCGACGTTACCGTCATACGGCCCGGCCGGCCGCGCTGCTGCGTCGCACCGTGCACTCGCGTCAAGGCCAGAGTCCGCCGCCTGCAACAGGGTTATCGGGACGCCCAGAGGCGGCACCAGCCACCGGTCCATGGGGAATAAGCGGCGGGGCCGGCTGGTCAGCCCATGGCAACGCTCCTTGGTGGCTCGCTGTCGTGACAGGCGGGGAAAACGAATCGCAGTCGCACTAGGACGGAAGCTTTGGCCGGGCTGCCCTGGGTCTTTTCTCTGGCCGGCGATGTATTTTTAGACTATGAAGTCACCCGTAGCGACAGACTGCATTCAGCTCAGTACTAAGCGAAGTGAGAGGGCATGTGGCGAAGCGCGTTCAGTTCAGTACTTAGATAAGGTGAGAGGGCATGTGGCGAAGCGCGTTCAGTTCAGTACTAGGATACGTGAGAGGGCATGTGGCGAAGCGCGTTCAGTTCAGTACTAAGAGACGTGAGAGGGCATGTGGCGAAGCGCGTTCAGTTCAGTACTAAGCGAAGTGAGGGGCATGTGCGAAGCGCGTTTCAGTTCAGTACTAAGCGAAGTGAGAGGGTATGTAGCGAAGCGCGTTCAGTTCAGTACTAAGAGACGTGAGAGGGGCATGCGGCGAAGCGCGTTCAGTTCAGTACTAAGCGAAGTGAGAGGGCATGTGGCGAAGCGCGTTCAGTTCAGTACTAAGAGACGTGAGAGGGAATGTGGCGAAGCTGGCCAAGATCGTGATCTCATCATACAATTGGAAATAGCGGCTATCTGACTGTCGCTTTGAGTATACATTGCATGACAGGGATGTCGTTTTCTGAAAAGGATTGGGGGTGTTTACTGTTCAAGGCCAATTTCAAGAACTGTTATACAGAGTGTCCCAAAGTTGATGAGCGTTTGTTGGTGCCTATGTTTCAACCGCCTCCCACGACCGGCGAACAAACGTAATTGTATCCAAACCTGACTGGCGCAGGCACGTAGCCAAGGGGGGGGTGGGGGGGGGGGGGGGCAGCGGAGGCCCCCCCCCCCCCCCTTGACGTCAGGGAGGTCCTTTTCGGCACGCTGCGCGCCGCCGAAAAGGCCCTACGAGACCGCGCGAAGCGCGGTATGCGTGTGATGTGCGATACATGTTTGCGTATCGGCATGTGCTTGTACTTATACATTCACACTTGCATTCACATTTATACATGTATACCTCGTAACACCGAACTATAGTCAGTGGCTGTGATTCTGGTGGGCGTTTCTAGCTGGCTTTCTGGCCGCCTGAATCTCAGAACCTAATAAGAACCCTTACTAATTACAGCTGGTGGCGGCTATCCTTTCCACGCACAAAAGTAGCGGGGAGTGGTGTGACCTAACGTGATTGCATATCTCCATCGGTATTTAACTTAGTCAGGTCATATGGGCATGGGAATTGGAAGGGCACTCCTGCCTATTAAGTAAAGTAATATTGACTCCTGCCTACCTATTACACGAAACCAGTCACTTCATAACTTTTTCTTAACTGAGATAGCAGTTTTGGAGGCCATGTCGATAAATCACTTACGGCATACTACGTTTGGTTGTAAGGACTCTCCTGTCCAACATATTATATGTTTTATCTCCTGTCATTCAGCGGCTGTGTCATAAAGCGCAGACGGTGGCGACAACTTCATATGGAAGCATGTGGCTGTGCATTATACATAACATCATATCCCGCATCGCGCACGCTGTTCGGTGGCCAGGGCCTTGCTTTGTTTGTTTACATCAATCAACTGGCAGCTTGTGTACGAGAGGCATATTTGAAATATCGAATACAAAATACAGACCCATCATACATAGGGAGCATCGGGGCTTCGCCACGGAGGTTGGGACAGGAGGAGGGATTATTCCCCCCCCCAATTTTCCCTGACGAACAACTAGAAATCAGTGTTCAGTTGTTCGCTGGCGCTCCACCCCCCCCCCCCCAGCTGAACAGCTTTTCGCTGACTCTCACCCCCCGTCAACAATTTTTCGCCTGACGCTCCACTCCCCGCTCAATAGCTTTCGCTGACGTCCACCCCTCTCCCATGCTCAACAATTTTTCGCTCACGCGCTCCACTCCCCCCCCCCCTCCCCGCTCACGCTCAACAACTTTTTCGCTGACGGCGACCACTCGGCTTCTCTCGATCCCGCCCCCCCCAATTTCAAAGGCGTGGCGGAGCCCCTGATAGGAGCATAAGTCAGTCAAAACTATAAAATTCGGTGTGGATATCGTCCATACTAGGTTCTCCAATAGATGTTCCGGTTTTTGAATATCTTTAAAATTGTGATTTTGTTGCAAATTTTCCTTAAAAAAAATCCTATTTTCATCAAAATCATCAAATCATCAAATCATATTTAAAAACCGGAATATATATATTGGTGAACTAAGTATGGACGATTCCCACACCGAATTTCAAAGCAATATCTATATTTTTGACTGACGTATGGCTCCCTAAGTATGATAGGTCCTGGATTTTGAATTAGACATTTCAAATATGCGGTACGAGAGCCAACCCAAGCGAATCGTAGTGGTAGACAGTTTGTGTTCACCAGCGTAGCTTGCTTGGACTGTAGCTTGTCAGGTAGCTTGCATTGGATATATCTTGTCACCGTCCACCGACAATACTTAGTTTCCACCAATGTTCATCAATAGGTGACCTACTCACTAAATTTTCTAAAATAGCAACTATTTTCTCATCTCATCACTTTCTCATTGAAATTTGTCACAACATACCATTGTTTTTTGGCCAAAACCGTCACCTTCTCACGTCGACATGCCGTAAAGGGACACCTCTGGTTCGATGTTATGTACTTCAAGACTTTGTTGTAATTGATTCGTGCACATTCGTTCTATTTCATAAGCACGTATTTTGATTTGTTTTTAGCATATTTGTTTGCATTTTTTAATCTGTTTGGAGTAGATTGATATTTCGCCTCAAGGACGTCGTCTGTTTTGTATGTTCTGTACCTTTTAGTATAAATTAACAATTAAATAAATAATGGGTCGTGTCTTTGTTTTCCTGCCACACTGTCTTCACTACACGTGCTACCACGTAATTTAATGGGTGTCTGCCGATCTTTCCCATGACATGAAGTGAAATGAGTAAAACAGTGCAGTGGCCCAGTCAATGCCTGTAGCCGCTGGCAATGCCGTGTTCAGTTCGTACCGAGCACGCCGGCGCGGTGGAGAGGAATCACCGGTGGGTTCCCGTCTGACCGGCTCTCGGTGAAGGCCGCCAGGGCACTGAGATTGGACGCAGCTGCCTAACTGGACTCGGAGTCTGATCTGAGTGCCCCATGAGGAGTCTGATCCGAGTGCCCCATGAGGAGTCTGATCTGAGTGCCCCATGAGGACAATTGGAACCAGAAACCGAATGCAAGGAAGTGAGTTCGTTGTTCAGCCAGGCAGGCTGGTCGCAGTGTCGGATTGTAGGCAATCCTATATTTATCATTCTTTTCAATCCTCAATACTTAACAATCCTTATGAGCAAAAGTGGCTTCTCAAAAACTGCGCAATGTGGTATGATGATGTATAAAAACGCTTACAATACACCACTGGGTTGACATTATATAAACACAGAAAAGTAAGCTAGTTAAGTTCCCGGATCTTCCAAGAACAGCATAAAAACGCTTACAATACACCACTGGGTTGACATTATATAACCACAGAAAAGTAAGCTAGTTAAGATCCCGGATCTTCCAAGAACAGCATTAAACGCTTACAATACACCACTGGGTTGACATTATATAAACACAGAAAAGTAAGCTAGTTAAGTTCCCGGATCTTCCAAGAACAACATCGGCGACGGAGAATGCTACGCAGTACACCACCCAGACT
>JAXIVJ010001145.1:0-50000 GCA_036785665.1 Chirona hameri
GCTCTCTCGCTCTCTCGCTCTCTCGCTCTCTCGCTCTCTCGCTCTCTCGCTCTCTCGCTCTCTCGCTCTCTCGCTCTCTCGCTCTCTTCGCTCTCTCGCTCTCTCGCTCTCTCGCTCTCTCGCTCTCTCGCTCTCTCGCTCTCTCGCTCTCTCGCTCTCTCGCTCTCTCGCTCTCTCGCTCTCTCGCTCTCTCGCTCTCTCGCTCTCTCGCTCTCTCGCTCTCTCGCTCTCTCGCTCTCTCGCTCTCTCGCTCTCTCGCTCTCTCGCTCTCTCGCTCTCTCTCGCTCTCTCTCGCTCTCTCTCGCTCTCTCGCTCTCTCGCTCTCTCTCGCTCTCTCTCGCTCTCTCTCGCTCTCTCTCGCTCTCTCGCTCTCGCTCTCTCTCGCTCTCTCTCGCTTCTCTCGCTCTCTCTCGCTCTCTCTCGCTCTCTCTCGCTCTCTCGCTCTCTCTCGCTCTCTCGCTCTCTCGCTCTCTCGCTCTCTCGCTCTCAGCCGCGCAGGCGCGAAACCAGGTGCTGTTAGTTGTATCGACCCCTTGTCCCCGTCCACAGGTGCCGTGTGTGTGATGTGCTGGATTCTGACCCGTCTCCCTGTCCGCCGTCCACAGGCGCCGAGCCGAGCGCGGAGCAGTTGGAGGGCGTCCACACGGAGGGCAGCAACATGCCGGTCATTCGGCACAAGAGCGTCGAGTATGTCGGCATGTTCGAGTACAAAAAGGAGGACGAGGAACTGGTGATACGCAGTCTGATATTCGGTGAGGACGCCGTCATGCGCTGGTTGTTTTTGGAGAGACGCTTCCATAGTAGTGATGTACTGGGTCCCGGGGATGCGCCGTCATTGTGATCGTTCCGAGAGGGCGAATTCATTCGGAATCCGCCATCTGATACACATTTATACGGTATTTATGTTTCGCACTCATATGATTCTTCGAACCTCTGTGGGATCATCTTGTTAAACAGTTCCGCATGCCTAGTATCTAGGTAATAATTATTTTGTGCACATCCTCATCCACTCGGAAATCTGTATTGTTGGTATCCAAACCTTACAATTGATGATATGCACTGCTGCCCGAAGGCGACCCAGAGCTTCAGTTGGCGTGCTCTGGTGGGAAACCAGGCGCGACGGGCGCCTGTTTATCGGCAAATGCTCGTTAGAACTTAGATAGTGTGCTTTCTCATAAGATTGTTTTTGCTTGTCTTTTTGCGTCGCTCGTATCAGTTAATCCTGCGCTCTTATCACGCGCTATGTCTGAGCGGCGTGGGTGGGAGGTACCTCCTCAGTCCTCACAATCACACAGGTCCTCACATGCGCTGCGCTGCCTTCTTCCCCGAATCAGCGTGACCGACCAGTGTCGGTATGACGCCAGTCTCCCATAACCGGCACACTCAACTGACCGTCCGCTGCCATGTCGCAATGTGACATCAGCTTGTACTCTAACTTCAGACTCTCGTGGTGCCTAGTACTGCTCTGTTGTTAATATTTATTAACAGAGTCATTCCATATATTCACTACCGATTCACTCGCTACCACTCATATTCATATTATTCATTCATTTACTACTGATTCATAGTTTTTGTCATAGTCATTTGCCTTCATCTCTGCCAGTGGCTTATCCACAGTGTACTCGCCATAGTCACTAGATAACTTTCGTTATGGGCCCCAAATGACTTAGCCGTCGGAGCGCCCGAAAACCCAAATAATAATCATCATCACTGATTGATAGTCCCATCTCTTCACCGCCGACCCACAATAGTCTCTTCACCGCGGACCCACATTAGTCTCTTCACCGCCGACCCAGAATAGTCTCTTCACAGCGGACCCATAATAGTCTCTTCACCGCGGACCCACAATAATCTCTTCACCGCGGACCCACAATAGTCTCTTCACCGCGGACCCACATTAGTCTCTTCACCGCCGACCCAGAATAGTCTCTTCACAGCGGACTCATAATAGTCTCTTCGCCTTTGACCCACAATAGTCTTCACCGCGGACCCACAATAGTATCTTCACCGCGGACCCACAATAGTCTCTTCACCGCGGACCCACAATAGTCTCTTCACCGCCGACCCACAATAGTCTCTTAACAGCGGACCCATAATAGTCTCTTCACCGCGGACCCACAATAGTCTCTTCACCGCGGACCCACATTAGTCTCTTCACCGCTGACCCAGAATAGTCTCTTCACAGCGGACTCATAATAGTCTCTTCGCCTTTGACCCACAATAGTCTCTTCACCGCGGACCCACAATAGTATCTTCACCGCGGACCCACAATAGTCTCTTCACCGCGGACCCACAATAGTCTCTTCACCGCCGACCCACAATAGTCTCTTAACAGCGGACCCATAATAGTCTCTTCACCGCGGACCCACAATAGTCTCTTCACCGCCGACCCACAATAGTCTCTTCACTGCCGACCCACAATAGTCTATTCACCGCGGACCCACAATAGTCTCTTCACCGCCGACCCACAATAGTCTCTTCACCGCCGACCCACAATAGTCTCTTCACCGCCGACCCACAATAGTCACCCCAGCACTCACTTCTGTTACCTCGGCTCACAGAAGTCCCGTTCTGAGTTCTAACTGCCGGTGTCGTTCCCTCAGACATGCGGCCGAAGACGGCCGCCGTGCTGATGCCCGGCCTGCCGGCCTACATTCTCTTCATGTGCATCCGCCACACGGACCTGGTCAATGACGACGAGAAGGTTCGCCGGCTGCTGACGGCCGCCATCAACGGCGTGAAGCGTGTGGTGAAGAAGCGCCGCGAGGACGCCGATACACTCATCATGTGGCTGGCCAACGTGTGCCGCCTGCTGCACAACCTCAAGCAGTACAGCGGGGATAAGGTGAGAGGCACGGTGTCAGACATCATGTGGAGACAGGTGAGAGGCACGGTGTCAGACAGCGTGTGGAGACAAGTGAGAGGCACGGTGTCAGACAGCGTGTGGAGACAAGTGAGAGGCACGGTGTCAGACAGCGTGTGGAGACAGGTGAGAGGCACGGTGTCAGACAGCGTGTGGAGACAAGTGAGAGGCACGGTGTCAGACAGCGTGTGGAGACAGGTGAGAGGCACGGTGTCAGACAGCGTGTGGAGACAAGTGAGAGGCACGGTGTCAGACAGCGTGTGGAGACAGGTGAGAGGCACGGTGTCAGACAGCGTGTGGAGACAGGTGAGAGGCACGGTGTCAGACATCATGTGGAGACAGGTGAGAGGCACGGTGTCAGACAGCATGTGGAGACAGGTGAGAGGCACGGTGTCAGACAGCGTGTGGAGACAGGTGAGAGGCACGGTGTCAGACAGCGTGTGGAGACAAGTGAGAGGCACGGTGTCAGACAGCGTGTGGAGACAAGTGAGAGGAACGGTGTCAGACAGCGTGTGGAGACAAGTGAGAGGCACGGTGTCAGACAGCGTGTGGAGACAGGTGAGAGGCACGGTGTCAGACATCATGTGGAGACAGGTGAGAGGCACGGTGTCAGACAGCGTGTGGAGACAAGTGAGAGGCACGGTGTCAGACAGCGTGTGGAGACAGGTGAGAGGCACGGTGTCAGACATCATGTGGAGACAGGTGAGAGGCACGGTGTCAGACAGCGTGTGGAGACAAGTGAGAGGCACGGTGTCAGACAGCGTGTGGAGACAGGTGAGAGGCACGGTGTCAGACAGCGTGTGGAGACAAGTGAGAGGCACGGTGTCAGACAGCGTGTGGAGACAAGTGAGAGGCACGGTGTCAGACAGCGTGTGGAGACACGGTGTCAGACAGCATGTGGAGACAAGTGAGAGGCACGGTGTCAGACAGCTCAGTGGAGACAAGTGAGAGGCACGGTGTCAGACAGCGTGTGGAGACACGGTGTCAGACAGCGTGTGGAGACAGGTGAGAGGCACGGTGTCAGACAGCGTGTGGAGACAGGTGAGAGGAACGGTGTCAGACAGCGTGTGGAGACAAGTGAGAGGCACGGTGTCAGACAGCTCAGTGGAGACAAGTGAGAGGCACGGTGTCAGACAGTGTGTGGAGACACGGTGTCAGACAGCGTGTGGAGACAGGTGAGAGGCACGGTGTCAGACAGCGTGTGGAGACAAGTGAGAGGCACGGTGTCAGACAGCGTGTGGAGACAAGTGAGAGGCACGGTGTCAGACAGCGTGTGGAGACAGGTGAGAGGAACGGTGTCAGACAGCGTGTGGAGACAGGTGAGAGGCACGGTGTCAGACATCATGTGGAGACACGGTGTCAGACAGCGTGTGGAGACAAGTGAGAGGAACGGTGTCAGACAGCGTGTGGAGACAGGTGAGAGGCACGGTGTCAGACAGCGTGTGGAGACAGGTGAGAGGCACGGTGTCAGACATCATGTGGAGACAGGTGAGAGGCACGGTGTCAGACAGCTCAGTGGAGACAAGTGAGAGGCACGGTGTCAGACATCATGTGGAGACACGGTGTCAGACAGCGTGTGGAGACAAGTGAGAGGAACGGTGTCAGACAGCGTGTGGAGACAGGTGAGAGGCACGGTGTCAGACAGCGTGTGGAGACAAGTGAGAGGCACGGTGTCAGACAGCGTGTGGAGACAAGTGAGAGGCACGGTGTCAGACAGCGTGTGGAGACACGGTGTCAGACAGCGTGTGGAGACAGGTGAGAGGAACGGTGTCAGACAGCGTGTGGAGACAAGTGAGAGGCACGGTGTCAGACAGCGTGTGGAGACAGGTGAGAGGCACGGTGTCAGACAGCTCAGTGGAGACAAGTGAGAGGCACGGTGTCAGACATCATGTGGAGACACGGTGTCAGACAGCGTGTGGAGACAAGTGAGAGGAACGGTGTCAGACAGCGTGTGGAGACAGGTGAGAGGCACGGTGTCAGACAGCGTGTGGAGACAAGTGAGAGGCACGGTGTCAGACAGCGTGTGGAGACAAGTGAGAGGCACGGTGTCAGACATCATGTGGAGACAAGTGAGAGGCACGGTGTCAGACAGCGTGTGGAGACACGGTGTCAGACAGCGTGTGGAGACAGGTGAGAGGAACGGTGTCAGACAGCGTGTGGAGACAAGTGAGAGGCACGGTGTCAGACAGCGTGTGGAGACAGGTGAGAGGCACGGTGTCAGACAGCGTGTGGAGACGGGTGAGAGGCACGGTGTCAGACATCATGTGGAGACAGGTGAGAGGCACGGTGTCAGACAGCTCAGTGGAGACAAGTGAGAGGCACGGTGTCAGACATCATGTGGAGACAGGTGAGAGGCACGGTGTCAGACATCATGTGGAGACAGGTGAGAGGCACGGTGTCAGACATCATGTGGAGACAGGTGAGAAGCACGGTGTCAGACAGCGTGTGGAGACAGGTGAGAGGCACGGTGTCAGACAGCGTGTGGAGACAGGTGAGAGGCACGGTGTCAGACAGCGTGTGGAGACAGGTGAGAGGCACGGTGTCAGACAGCGTGTGGAGACAGGTGAGAGGCACGGTGTCAGACAGCGTGTGGAGACAGGTGAGAGGCACGGTGTCAGACAGCGTGTGGAGACAGGTGAGAGGCACGGTGTCAGACAGCGTGTGGAGACAGGTGAGAGGCACGGTGTCAGACAGCGTGTGGAGACAGGTGAGAGGCACGGTGTCAGACAGCGTGTGGAGACAAGTGAGAGGCACGGTGTCAGACATCATGTGGAGACAGGTGAAAGGCACGGTGTCAGACATCATGTGGAGACAAGTGAGAGGCACGGTGTCAGACAGCGTGTGGAGACAAGTGAGAGGAACGGTGTCAGACAGCGTGTGGAGACAAGTGAGAGGCACGGTGTCAGACAGCGTGTGGAGACAGGTGAGAGGCACGGTGTCAGACAGCGTGTGGAGACACGGTGTCAGACAGCGTGTGGAGACAGGTGAGAGGAACGGTGTCAGACAGCGTGTGGAGACAAGTGAGAGGCACGGTGTCAGACAGCGTGTGGAGACAGGTGAGAGGCACGGTGTCAGACAGCGTGTGGAGACAGGTGAGAGGCACGGTGTCAGACATCATGTGGAGACAGGTGAGAGGCACGGTGTCAGACAGCTCAGTGGAGACAAGTGAGAGGCACGGTGTCAGACATCATGTGGAGACAGGTGAGAGGCACGGTGTCAGACATCATGTGGAGACAGGTGAGAGGCACGGTGTCAGACATCATGTGGAGACAGGTGAGAGGCACGGTGTCAGACAGCGTGTGGAGACAGGTGAGAGGCACGGTGTCAGACAGCGTGTGGAGACAGGTGAGAGGCACGGTGTCAGACAGCGTGTGGAGACAGGTGAGAGGCACGGTGTCAGACAGCGTGTGGAGACAGGTGAGAGGCACGGTGTCAGACAGCGTGTGGAGACAGGTGAGAGGCACGGTGTCAGACAGCGTGTGGAGACAGGTGAGAGGCACGGTGTCAGACATCATGTGGAGACAGGTGAGAGGCACGGTGTCAGACAGCGTGTGGAGACAGGTGAGAGGCACGGTGTCAGACAGCGTGTGGAGACAAGTGAGAGGCACGGTGTCAGACAGCGTGTGGAGACAGGTGAGAGGCACGGTGTCAGACAGCGTGTGGAGACGGGTGAGAGGCACGGTGTCAGACATCATGTGGAGACAGGTGAGAGGCACGGTGTCAGACAGCGTGTGGAGACAGGTGAGAGGCACGGTGTCAGACAGCGTGTGGAGACAGGTGAGAGGCACGGTGTCAGACAGCGTGTGGAGACAGGTGAGAGGCACGGTGTCAGACAGCGTGTGGAGACAGGTGAGAGGCACGGTGTCAGACAGCGTGTGGAGACAGGTGAGAGGCACGGTGTCAGACAGCGTGTGGAGACAGGTGAGAGGCACGGTGTCAGACATCATGTGGAGACAGGTGAGAGGCACGGTGTCAGACAGCGTGTGGAGACAAGTGAGAGGCACGGTGTCAGACAGCGTGTGGAAACAGGTGAGAGGCACGGTGTCAGACATCATGTGGAGACAGGTGAGAGGCACGGTGTCAGACAGCGTGTGGAGACAAGTGAGAGGCACGGTGTCAGACAGCGTGTGGAGACAAGTGAGAGGCACGGTGTCAGACATCATGTGGAGACAGGTGAGAGGCACGGTGTCAGACATCATGTGGAGACAGGTGAGAGGCACGGTGTCAGACAGCGTGTGGAGACAAGTGAGAGGCACGGTGTCAGACATCATGTGGAGACAGGTGAGAGGCACGGTGTCAGACAGCGTGTGGAGACAAGTGAGAGGAACGGTGTCAGACATCATGTGGAGACAAGTGAGAGGCACGGTGTCAGACAGCGTGTGGAGACAAGTGAGAGGAACGGTGTCAGACAGCGTGTGGAGACAGGTGAGAGGCACGGTGTCAGACAGCGTGTGGAGACAAGTGAGAGGAACGGTGTCAGACATCATGTGGAGACAGGTGAGAGGCACGGTGTCAGACATCATGTGGAGACAGGTGAGAGGCACGGTGTCAGACAGCGTGTGGAGACAGGTGAGAGGCACGGTGTCAGACAGCGTGTGGAGACAGGTGAGAGGCACGGTGTCAGACAGCGTGTGGAGACAGGTGAGAGGCACGGTGTCAGACAGCGTGTGGAGACAGGTGAGAGGCACGGTGTCAGACATCATGTGGAGACAGGTGAGAGGCACGGTGTCAGACAGCTCAGTGGAGACAAGTGAGAGGCACGGTGTCAGACATCATGTGGAGACAGGTGAGAGGCACGGTGTCAGACATCATGTGGAGACAGGTGAGAGGCACGGTGTCAGACAGCGTGTGGAGACAAGTGAGAGGCACGGTGTCAGACATCATGTGGAGACAGGTGAGAGGCACGGTGTCAGACAGCGTGTGGAGACAAGTGAGAGGAACGGTGTCAGACATGTGGAGACAAGTGAGAGGCACGGTGTCAGACAGCGTGTGGAGACAAGTGAGAGGCACGGTGTCAGACATCATGTGGAGACAGGTGAGAGGCACGGTGTCAGACAGCGTGTGGAGACAAGTGAGAGGCACGGTGTCAGACAGCGTGTGGAGACAAGTGAGAGGCACGGTGTCAGACAGCGTGTGGAGACAGGTGAGAGGCACGGTGTCAGACAGCGTGTGGAGACAAGTGAGAGGCACGGTGTCAGACATCATGTGGAGACAGGTGAGAGGCACGGTGTCAGACAGCGTGTGGAGACAAGTGAGAGGCACGGTGTCAGACATCATGTGGAGACAGGTGAGAGGCACGGTGTCAGACAGCGTGTGGAGACAAGTGAGAGGCACGGTGTCAGACAGCGTGTGGAGACAAGTGAGAGGAACGGTGTCAGACAGCGTGTGGAGACAGGTGAGAGGCACGGTGTCAGACAGCGTGTGGAGACAAGTGAGAGGCACGGTGTCAGACATCATGTGGAGACAGGTGAGAGGCACGGTGTCAGACAGCGTGTGGAGACAAGTGAGAGGCACGGTGTCAGACAGCGTGTGGAGACAAGTGAGAGGCACGGTGTCAGACAGCGTGTGGAGACACGGTGTCAGACAGCGTGTGGAGACAGGTGAGAGGCACGGTGTCAGACAGCGTGTGGAGACAGGTGAGAGGCACGGTGTCAGACATCATGTGGAGACAGGTGAGAGGCACGGTGTCAGACAGCGTGTGGAGACAGGTGAGAGGCACGGTGTCAGACAGCGTGTGGAGACAAGTGAGAGGCACGGTGTCAGACAGCGTGTGGAGACAAGTGAGAGGCACGGTGTCAGACATCATGTGGAGACAGGTGAGAGGCACGGTGTCAGACATCATGTGGAGACAGGTGAGAGGCACGGTGTCAGACAGCGTGTGGAGACAAGTGAGAGGCACGGTGTCAGACATCATGTGGAGACAGGTGAGAGGCACGGTGTCAGACAGCGTGTGGAGACAAGTGAGAGGCACGGTGTCAGACATCATGTGGAGACAGGTGAGAGGCACGGTGTCAGACAGCGTGTGGAGACAAGTGAGAGGCACGGTGTCAGACAGCATGTGGAGACAGGTGAGAGGCACGGTGTCAGACAGCGTGTGGAGACAAGTGAGAGGAACGGTGTCAGACATCATGTGGAGACAGGTGAGAGGCACGGTGTCAGACAGCGTGTGGAGACAAGTGAGAGGCACGGTGTCAGACAGCGTGTGGAGACAAGTGAGAGGCACGGTGTCAGACAGCGTGTGGAGACAAGTGAGAGGCACGGTGTCAGACAGCGTGTGGAGACAAGTGAGAGGCACGGTGTCAGACATCATGTGGAGACAGGTGAGAGGCACGGTGTCAGACAGCGTGTGGAGACAGGTGAGAGGCACGGTGTCAGACAGCGTGTGGAGACAGGTGAGAGGCACGGTGTCAGACAGCGTGTGGAGACAAGTGAGAGGAACGGTGTCAGACATCATGTGGAGACAGGTGAGAGGCACGGTGTCAGACAGCGTGTGGAGACAAGTGAGAGGCACGGTGTCAGACAGCGTGTGGAGACAAGTGAGAGGCACGGTGTCAGACAGCGTGTGGAGACAAGTGAGAGGCACGGTGTCAGACATCATGTGGAGACAGGTGAGAGGCACGGTGTCAGACAGCGTGTGGAGACAGGTGAGAGGCACGGTGTCAGACAGCGTGTGGAGACAGGTGAGAGGCACGGTGTCAGACATCATGTGGAGACAGGTGAGAGGCACGGTGTCAGACAGCGTGTGGAGACAAGTGAGAGGTACGGTGTCAGACAGCGTGTGGAGACAAGTGAGAGGCACGGTGTCAGACAGCGTGTGGAGACAAGTGAGAGGCACGGTGTCAGACATCATGTGGAGACAGGTGAGAGGCACGGTGTCAGACAGCGTGTGGAGACAAGTGAGAGGCACGGTGTCAGACAGCGTGTGGAGACAAGTGAGAGGCACGGTGTCAGACAGCGTGTGGAGACAAGTGAGAGGCACGGTGTCAGACAGCGTGTGGAGACAAGTGAGAGGCACGGTGTCAGACATCATGTGGAGACAGGTGAGAGGCACGGTGTCAGACAGCGTGTGGAGACAGGTGAGAGGCACGGTGTCAGACAGCGTGTGGAGACAGGTGAGAGGCACGGTGTCAGACAGCGTGTGGAGACAGGTGAGAGGCACGGTGTCAGACAGCGTGTGGAGACAGGTGAGAGGCACGGTGTCAGACAGCGTGTGGAGACAGGTGAGAGGCACGGTGTCAGACAGCGTGTGGAGACAGGTGAGAGGCACGGTGTCAGACATCATGTGGAGACAGGTGAGAGGCACGGTGTCAGACAGCGTGTGGAGACAAGTGAGAGGTACGGTGTCAGACAGCGTGTGGAGACAAGTGAGAGGCACGGTGTCAGACATCATGTGGAGACAGGTGAGAGGCACGGTGTCAGACAGCGTGTGGAGACAAGTGAGAGGCACGGTGTCAGACAGCGTGTGGAGACAAGTGAGAGGCACGGTGTCAGACAGCGTGTGGAGACAAGTGAGAGGCACGGTGTCAGACAGCGTGTGGAGACACGGTGTCAGACAGCGTGTGGAGACACGGTGTCAGACATCATGTGGAGACAAGTGAGAGGCACGGTGTCAGACAGCGTGTGGAGACAAGTGAGAGGCACGGTGTCAGACAGCGTGTGGAGACAAGTGAGAGGCACGGTGTCAGACAGCGTGTGGAGACAAGTGAGAGGCACGGTGTCAGACAGCGTGTGGAGACACGGTGTCAGACATCATGTGGAGACAAGTGAGAGGCACGGTGTCAGACAGCGTGTGGAGACAAGTGAGAGGCACGGTGTCAGACAGCGTGTGGAGACAAGTGAGAGGCACGGTGTCAGACAGCGTGTGGAGACAAGTGAGAGGCACGGTGTCAGACAGCGTGTGGAGACAAGTGAGAGGCACGGTGTCAGACATCATGTGGAGACAGGTGAGAGGCACGGTGTCAGACAGCGTGTGGAGACAAGTGAGAGGCACGGTGTCAGACAGCGTGTGGAGACAAGTGAGAGGCACGGTGTCAGACAGCGTGTGGAGACAAGTGAGAGGCACGGTGTCAGACAGCGTGTGGAGACAAGTGAGAGGCACGGTGTCAGACAGCGTGTGGAGACAAGTGAGAGGCACGGTGTCAGACAGCGTGTGGAGAGAAGTGAGAGGCACGGTGTCAGACATCATGTGGAGACAGGTGAGAGGCACGGTGTCAGACAGCGTGTGGAGACAGGTGAGAGGCACGGTGTCAGACAGCGTGTGGAGACAAGTGAGAGGCACGGTGTCAGACAGCGTGTGGAGACAAGTGAGAGGCACGGTGTCAGACAGCGTGTGGAGAGAAGTGAGAGGCACGGTGTCAGACAGCGTGTGGAGACAGGTGAGAGGCATGTCATTAGACAGCTCAGTGGAGACAGGTGAGAGACACTTAATGTTCTATAAAGAAAGGCCAACAGTGGTGTGTTTTGCATTCGTTGCTAGAGTGCTTCATCATGAGCTCATAACCTATTTCTTAACATATTGACTAACTGGAGTACCATCGTAGGAACAAATGGAACTGTTATGCACGCTTCTGTGCAGATACCGTGCGCGTTTCAGTCATCGTAGGAACAAATGGAACTGTTATGCACGCTTCTGTGCAGGTTCCGTGCGCGTTTCAGTGCCGCTGACCACCATCTCGTTCTGTGACAGGCGTTCCAGTCAGAGAACACGGAGAAACAGAGCGAACAGTGTCTGAAGAGCTTCGACCTGTCTGAGTACCGACAGGTGCTGTCCGACGTCGCCATGTGGATATACCAGGTACGTACTAGGCAGGCCGGCCCAGCAGTCGCTAGGGGGTACCGACAGGTGCTGTCAGACGTCGCCATGTGGATATACCAGGTACGTACCAGGCAGGACGACCCAGCAGTCGATAGGGGATGATTCTGCTCCTGTACCGGGGCTGTGACCATATCTGGTCAATCCCACTGACCGTGTGTCTGTCTGTGTGTCCGTGTGTCTGTGCGTCTGTGCGTCTGTGTGTCTGTGTGTCTGTGTGTCTGTGTGTCTGTGTGTCTGTGTGTCTGTGTGTCTGTGTGTCTGTGTGTCTGTGTGTCTGTGTGTGGGGCTGGGGCCGCTGTTTGCCGATGGTGTCCACGATGGCTCTGATTGTGTCATATTGCCGCGATGGCTGATATGTGCCGGTGAAGGTTACGGCGTGTCATCAATGTGTGGCCATGATTACGCATTGGTGCGTAGGTTGTGACCTGTGTCTTTCTCTATTTGTTTCCGTATAGGAGACCACGGTTAACGTGTGTATGCCCTCTTCAACATGATGTACTGTCTGTTTTGTCGTGTAAAGCATAAGCATAGATCGTTTCAACTTTGCTTTTAAACTTCGTAGATTGTTTTAAGTTCCGTTTTCTGGTCACTCTAGTCATGTACGATAGCATTTGGTCGGGAAGATATCATTTGGTCGGGAAGTCTATCATTTGGTCGGGAAGTCTATCATTTGGTCGGGAAGTCTATCATTTGGTCGGGAAGTCTATCATTTGGTCGGGAAGTCTATCATTTGGTCGGGAAGTCTATCATTTGGTCGGGAAGTCTATCATTTGGTCGGGAAGTCTATCATTTGGTCGGGAAGTCTATCGCGACAGCGGTCTTTCTGAACCAGCGTTTGTTGCGCCTGTCCTGCCTCCCCGTCCCTGCGCCCCGTCTGACCTGCCCCCGCCCCCCCCCCCCCCGCTCCGTCCTCAGCTGGTGATCAAGCTGCTGGAGGAGCGGGTCCAGCCGGTGGTGGTGCCGGCGGTGCTGGAGCACGAGGCGATAGCGGGCCTGACGGGCCGTCCTGCTGGGATCCGCGGCCGCGCCGGCTCCTCGTCCCGACAGCTGGAGTCGCCGGTCAGCAGCGAGGCGGCCCTGGACGCGCTACAAAGCAGTCTGAAGAAGATACACCGCACACTGGGAGAGCTGGGCGTGGACCCGGAGATCACCGCGCAGATCTTCAAACAGGTGAGGCGCGAGGAGTGAGAGTGGTCGTGGTCGTGGTGCTCCGAGATGGCTTTTGAATGTAGAAGGGTATACCATGTTTGTGCGCGCCCGGAATTTAATTTGACTTCGGGTAGTTTTCTCATTTGGGTCGTGTGTTCAAAGAATCGTGCTGATTATAGGTTTTGCAAACCAAATATTTGACTCTTTTAAAGAACTCTTATAATTTAAATTTGAAAAATATCCCAAGGGCCAAGTATGTCTGATTTCCTCCTCGTATTTCGAGCACATCTCAGTGATACTATAGCGAGCATTTATAGCAGCTGAATTAATTGACCCAAAATACGGGAACAGGTTCTTGAGTCTCGCTATATATCACCTTTTGTGGCTTTCGTGTCTGAAAGTTTGAGATGGCACGGTATAAAGTTGAGGGGGTACGGTAGCACACATCCCCCATGTTCACGCTCGACGACAGCCAACACGTCTATTCGGGCACAGAGCAGGCAGGTGACCCTCTTTAGACTGAAGAATGCTGAATTTGTTTCTCAACCACAAACAGGCTGGCGCTATTGATATCACCTTTTGTGGCTTTCGTGTCTGAAAGTTTGAGATGGCACGGTATAAAGTTGAGGGGGTACGGTAGCACACATCCCCCATGTTCACGCTCGACGACAGCCAACACGTCTATTCGGGCACAGAGCAGGCAGGTGACCCTCTTTAGACTGAAGAATGCTGAATTTGTTTCTCAACCACAAACAGGCTGGCGCTATTGTTATGCTGCATTTTGTCGATGCTTTCACTGTTTAACCCAATTTGTAACAGGAGGTAGGGGGGGCGGATTCCGCCCCCCACCTCATGTTTTTGCAGATGTCTCCAGAACGGCTGGGAGCAGGCCCATGAAATTTTGGGACTTTTCCCAAAATAGATTTACACGTATTGAGTCAAAATTTTGAGTCCTTAACCTGAACAGAGGCGGTTCCATGGCACGGTTTTGTGAGGGTTCTGCGGCGACATTTGGCGATAATACGGAAATGCGATCTTCACGGTTTCTTCCTAACTGCCTCAAGTATGAAGGAGTTACATCGGTTTACGGTGATTGAAACAAGTGCAAATTAGTTGATGTTAATGAAATATACAAATTGCATGGCAGAGGCGGTTTCAGGGGCTTGACAAAAGGGGGTCCAGGAAGTATTCAATGCTTGGCGGGAAGCCAGTAGAGCGATGTAAGGGGCATTTATAGCTATCAAGATGTAAAAGATAGCTTCTCTTTCCATCATTTGCATAATGTATTACATATAGAGTTGCTGGGGCCAGCCGTGAGGGGCGTGTTCAGGCACATGACAAGGGGTGACTGGCATGGTGATGACGATATGCTAGCCATTACGGCACAATAGACGGTTAGTTTATAATGATATATGCACATATGAGGCCAGTAGAAGGAATAGTCATTTTTGCAGAGGCGCGCTCAGGAATGGAAGAAAGGGGGTCATATTACTGCAAGGAAACTAAGATGCATAGGCCTACAATGACATAACATACTGCAGTTTTCGGATGAAACACGCACCACAGGGTACTCTACGAACGATTATAAGATAATAGGCGAGTCTAGGTAGGGTAAAAAGGGGGATAAGCAATGTGAATTGAAGTTGTAAGTGAAATAGTCACTGTTGACTAGTTAGTAGTATATTAGCGGATAATATACTTATCAAAAGGTCTTGCGCCTCCCCAGTTTGAATCCTGGATACGCCTATGATGAAGTACAACATGCAAAAAGGAGCTATCTACGATCAGTAACTTATGTATAGTGCTGGGTAGCAACTTGCCTGCGGTTAAGATTTTGTTTTATTTGACCTCCCCTTTTCACTAACCTGGTACCCCTATGGCGAAAAATATGTTGTATAACTTCTTCTTTTTCTTCTAATGTCACAATAACGTACCACTTCATTTTTTTTAACATTAAAAAATTGTTTTATTACGCATTTACTTCACCCTCATATTGAGTGACCTGCATACGTCGATGATTTTTGAATTTGCAAAAGTCACCGCCATATATCAATCTCTAATTCAATCTCTATCGATCCCCATTGGTTGCGTTAAAATCGGTTTATAAACATGACAGCTGTGTTGGATCACAAATACCACTACAATTTGTAGTTTTTGCCCCCTGTTCCCCCCTATCAAAAATTTCGTTTTTTTAAAGAAATGTAGGCCGTGTTGAGGGGAACCAAACGCCGTTTCATTTTTGAAAATCGGACGGGTAGATCTCGAGATCTCAGGGGGGCGGAATCTGCCCCCCCCCCCCCCCCCTGTTACAAATGGGGGTAGCCAGGAGCCTGTTACAAATAGGGTTAAAGCACCCTAAGCGTACTTTCCGGCATCATCCTAGATGCCTCGGTGTCATTATGCTCACCTGTACATCGTTAGCATTCAGCCATGCCGCACCGCGTCTCTCTCGTCACCATACTCCTCCTCCCGTTACTGAGCGGAGAAGTGACCGTCTCCTCCTCGGTCTCTCGGCAGCTGTTCTACTCGATATGCGCCCACTCGCTGAACAACCTGCTGCTGCGTAAGGAGCTGTGCCACTGGACCAAGGGCATGCAGATCCGCTACAACCTCTCCCACCTGGAGCAGTGGTGCCGCGACAACCGGCTGCATGTAAGGCGCTCACGGAGCCGGCGGGTCAGAGCGGGGGGGGGGGGACGGGATTCACTAGTATTGCTCGAGTCATTCACTATATCGCCTGTGTCGTTTTATTTTACTGTACTCGTGGACTTGTCTTATTAATTGCAAATATTAAGTAAGGCTTTCTTGACTGGGTTTTGACAATGTTGCTGTTGAATATTCTTTGTGATGGTGTTAAAAGCTGTAGCGGTGTTGGTTGAGTTAAGGATCCAGTTTGGCGTGTACGCTGTAGGGCTGTGTGTTTTCTGCGTGTTGGGAACATGCTGTCTGGCCGGTTCTGAGTGAGCTGATGTCGGTCTGATGTCGGTCTGGCCGGTTCTGAGTGAGCTGATGTCGGTCTGATCGGTCTGGCCGGTTCTGAATGAGCTGATGGCGATCTGATGTCGGTCTGGCCGGTTCTGATTGAGCTGATGTCGGTCTGATGTCGGTCTGGCCACAGGACCAGGAGACGGGCGTGATGGACGCCCTGCAGCCGATCGTGCAGGCGTCGCAGCTGCTGCAGGCGCGCAAAACCGAGGAGGACGTGGTACGGGTCTGCGACATGTGCGACAAACTCACCACCCCGCAGGTCAGTTGTTGCGCTGCTGCTGCTGCGCCCACTGGTGTGTAGTGTGTAGCGACGTGTAGCGACGTGTAGCGACACTGGTGTGTGGCGCCGTTACTGTGCCGCGCGGCGACGGGCGGGATGGAGGAGTGGAGTGTGCCGGCTCTGTGAGTGTGAGTGTGGCGCCGTTACTGTGCCGCGCGGCGACGGGCGGGATGGAGGAGTGGAGTGTGCCGGCTCTGTGAGTGTGAGTGTGGCGCCGTTACTGTGCCGCGCGGCGACGGGCGGGATGGAGGAGTGGAGTGTGCCGGCTCTGTGAGTGTGTGTGTGGCGCCATTTACTGTGCCGCGCGGCGACGGGCGGGATGGAGAAGTGGAGTGTGCCGGCTCTGTGAGTGTGCGTGTGAGTGTGGCGCCGTTACTGTGCTGCGCGGCGACGGGCGGGATGGAGGAGTGGAGTGTGCCGGCTCTGTGAGTGTGAGTGTGAGTGTGGCGCCGTTACTGTGCTGCGCGGCGACGGGCGGGATGGAGGAGTGGAGTGTGCCGGCTCTGTGAGTGTGTGTGTGGCGCCATTTACTGTGCCGCGCGGCGACGGGCGGGATGGAGAAGTGGAGTGTGCCGGTTCTGTGAGTGTGCGTGTGAGTGTGGCGCCGTTACTGTGCTGCGCGGCGACGGGCGGGATGGAGGAGTGGAGTGTGCCGGCTCTGTGAGTGTGAGTGTGGCGCCGTTACTGTGCCGCGCGGCGACGGGCGGGATGGAGGAGTGGAGTGTGCCGGCTCTGTGAGTGTGAGTGTGGCGCCGTTACTGTGCCGCGCGGCGACGGGCGGGATGGAGGAGTGGAGTGTGCCGGCTCTGTGAGTGTGTGTGTGGCGCCATTTACTGTGCCGCGCGGCGACGGGCGGGATGGAGAAGTGGAGTGTGCCGGCTCTGTGAGTGTGCGTGTGAGTGTGGCGCGCGGCGACGGGCGGGATGGAGGAGTGGAGTGTGCCGGCTCTGTGAGTGTGAGTGTGGCGCCGTTACTGTGCCGCGCGGCGACGGGCGGGATGGAGGAGTGGAGTGTGCCGGCTCTGTGAGTGTGTGTGTGGCGCCATTTACTGTGCCGCGCGGCGACGGGCGGGATGGAGAAGTGGAGTGTGCCGGCTCTGTGAGTGTGCGTGTGAGTGTGGCGCCGTTACTGTGCCGCGCGGCGACGGGCGGGATGGAGGAGTGGAGTGTGCCGGCTCTGTGAGTGTGAGTGTGGCGCCGTTACTGTGCCGCGCGGCGACGGGCGGGATGGAGGAGTGGAGTGTGCCGGCTCTGTGAGTGTGCGTGTGAGTGTGGCGCCGTTACTGTGCCGCGCGGCGACGGGCGGGATGGAGGAGTGGAGTGTGCTGGCTCTGTGAGTGTGAGTGTGGCGCCGTTACTGTGCTGCGCGGCGACGGGCGGGATGGAGGAGTGGAGTGTGCCGGCTCTGTGAGTGTGAGTGTGAGTGTGGCGTCGTTACTGTGCCGCGCGGCGACGGGCGGGATGGAGGAGTGGAGTGTGCCGGCTCTGTGAGTGTGGCGCCGTTACTGTGCTGCGCGGCGACGGGCGGGATGGAGGAGTGGAGTGTGCCGGTTCTGTGAGTGTGCGTGTGAGTGTGGCGCCGTTACTGTGCCGCGCGGCGACGGGCGGGATGGAGGAGTGGAGTGTGCCGGCTCTGTGAGTGTGTGTGTGGCGCCATTTACTGTGCCGCGCGGCGACGGGCGGGATGGAGGAGTGGAGTGTGCCGGCTCTGTGAGTGTGAGTGTGGCGCCGTTACTGTGCCGCGCGGCGACGGGCGGGATGGAGGAGTGGAGTGTGCCGGCTCTGTGAGTGTGGCGCCTTTACTGTGCCGCGCGGCGACGGGCGGGATGGAGGAGTGGAGTGTGCCGGCTCTGTGAGTGTGAGTGTGGCGCCGTTACTGTGCCGCGCGGCGACGGGCGGGATGGAGGAGTGGAGTGTGCCGGCTCTGTGAGTGTAGCGCCTTTACTGTGCCGCGCGGCGACGGGCGGGATGGAGGAGTGGAGTGTGCCGGCTCTGTGAGTGTGTGTGTGGCGCCGTTTACTGTGCCGCGCGGCGACGGGCGGGATGGAGGAGTGGAGTGTGCCGGCTCTGTGAGTGTGAGTGTGGCGCCGTTACTGTGCTGCGCGGCGACGTGCGGGATGGAGGAGTGGAGTGTGCCGGCTCTGTGAGTGTGAGTGTGGCGCCGTTACTGTGCCGCGCGGCGACGGGCGGGATGGAGGAGTGGAGTGTGCCGGCTCTGTGAGTGTGAGTGTGGCGCCGTTGCTGTGCCGCGCGGCGACGGGCGGGATGGAGGAGTGGAGTGTGCCGGCTCTGTGAGTGTGAGTGTGGCGCCGTTACTGTGCCGCGCGGCGACGGGCGGGATGGAGGAGTGGAGTGTGCCGGCTCTGTGAGTGTGTTTGTGGCGCCATTTACTGTGCTGCGCGGCGACGGGCGGGATGGAGGAGTGGAGTGTGCCGGCTCTGTGAGTGTGAGTGTGGCGCCGTTACTGTGCCGCGCGGCGACGGGCGGGATGGAGGAGGGGAGTGTGCCGGCTCTGTGAGTGTGAGTGTGGCGCCGTTACTGTGCTGCGCGGCGACGGGCGGGATGGAGGAGTGGAGTGTGCCGGCTCTGTGAGTGTGACTGTGGCGCCGTTACTGTGCCGCGCGGCGACGGGCGGGATGGAGGAGTGGAGTGTGCCGGCTCTGTGAGTGTGCGTGTGAGTGTGGCGCCGTTACTGTGCTGCGCGGCGACGTGCGGGATGGAGGAGTGGAGTGTGCCGGCTCTGTGAGTGTGAGTGTGGCGCCGTTACTGTGCCGCGCGGCGACGTGCGGGATGGAGGAGGGGAGTGTGCCGGCTCTGTGAGTGTGAGTGTGGCGCCGTTACTGTGCTGCGCGGCGACGGGCGGGATGGAGGAGTGGAGTGTGCCGGCTCTGTGAGTGTGTGTGTGGCGCCATTTACTGTGCCGCGCGGCGACGGGCGGGATGGAGGAGTGGAGTGTGCCGGCTCTGTGAGTGTGAGTGTGGCGCCGTTACTGTGCCGCGCGGCGACGGGCGGGATGGAGGAGTGGAGTGTGCCGGCTCTGTGAGTGTGAGTGTGAGTGTGAGTGTGGCGCCGTTGCTGTGCCGCGCGGCGACGGGCGGGATGGAGGAGTGGAGTGTGCCGGCTCTGTGAGTGTGAGTGTGGCGCCGTTACTGTGCCGCGCGGCGACGGGCGGGATGGAGGAGTGGAGTGTGCCGGCTCTGTGAGTGTGAGTGTGGCGCCGTTACTGTGCCGCGCGGCGACGGGCGGGATGGAGGAGTGGAGTGTGCCGGCTCTGTGAGTGTGAGTGTGAGTGTGGCGCCGTTACTGTGCCGCGCGGCGACGGGCGGGATGGAGGAGTGGAGTGTGCCGGCTCTGTGAGTGTGGCGCCTTTACTGTGCCGCGCGGCGGCGGGCGGGATGGAGGAGTGGAGTGTGCCGGCTCTGTGAGTGTGAGTGTGAGTGTGGCGCCGTTACTGTGCCGCGCGGCGACGGGCGGGATGGAGGAGTGGAGTGTGCCGGCTCTGTGAGTGTGAGTGTGAGTGTGGCGCCGTTACTGTGCCGCGCGGCGACGGGCGGGATGGAGGAGTGGAGTGTGCCGGCTCTGTGAGTGTGAGTGTGAGTGTGGCGCCGTTACTGTGCCGCGCGGCGACGGGCGGGATGGAGGAGTGGAGTGTGCCGGCTCTGTGAGTGTGAGTGTGAGTGTGGCGCCGTTACTGTGCCGCGCGGCGACGGGCGGGATGGAGGAGTGGAGTGTGTCGGCTCTGTGAGTGTGAGTGTGGCGCCGTTACTGTGCCGCGCGGCGACGGGCGGGATGGAGGAGTGGAGTGTGCCGGCTCTGTGAGTGTGGCGCCTTTACTGTGCCGCGCGGCGGCGGGCGGGATGGAGGAGTGGAGTGTGCCGGCTCTGTGAGTGTGAGTGTGGCGCCGTTACTGTGCCGCGCGGCGACGGGCGGGATGGAGGAGTGGAGTGTGCCGGCTCTGTGAGTGTGTGTGTGGCGCCATTTACTGTGCCGCGCGGCGACGGGCGGGATGGAGGAGTGGAGTGTGCCGGCTCTGTGAGTGTGAGTGTGGCGCCGTTACTGTGCCGCGCGGCGACGGGCGGGATAGAGGAATGGAGTGTGCCGGCTCTGTGAGTGTGAGTGTGAGTGTGAGTGTGAGTGTGGCGCCGTTACTGTGCCGCGCGGTGACGGGCGGGATGGAGGAGTGGAGTGTGCCGGCTCTGTGAGTGTGAGTGTGAGTGTGGCGCCGTTACTGTGCTGCGCGGCGACGGGCGGGATGGAGGAGTGGAGTGTGCCGGCTCTGTGAGTGTGCGTGTGAGTGTGGCGCCGTTACTGTGCCGCGCGGCGACGGGCGGGATGGAGGAGTGGAGTGTGCCGGCTCTGTGAGTGTGAGTGTGGCGCCGTTGCTGTGCCGCGCGGCGACAGGCGGGATGGAGGAGTGGAGTGTGCCGGCTCTGTGAGTGTGAGTGTGGCGCCGTTACTGTGCCGCGCGGCGACGGGCGGGATGGAGGAGTGGAGTGTGCCGGCTCTGTGAGTGTGCGTGTGAGTGTGGCGCCGTTACTGTGCCGCGCGGCGACGGGCGGGATGGAGGAGTGGAGTGTGCCGGCTCTGTGAGTGTGAGTGTGGCGCCGTTACTGTGCCGCGCGGCGACGGGAGGGATGGAGGAGTGGAGTGTGCCGGCTCTGTGAGTGTGAGTGTGGCGCCGTTACTGTGCCGCGCGGCGACGGGCGGGTTGGAGGAGTGGAGTGTGCCGGCTCTGTGAGTGTGAGTGTGGCGCGCGGCGACGGGCGGGATGGAGGAGTGGAGTGTGCCGACTCTGTGACGGTGGTTGTGGCACAGTATGGGACTGTGAGATTATGTGTGCTGGTGGACTGTGCCGATCACAGCCACAGAGTGAAGTATGTGACTGTGACTGTGTAAACAGGCCAGCTGGGCGGAGTGTAAACAGGCCAGCTGGGCGGAGTATAAACAGGCCAGCCGGGCGGAGTGTTGTTTGTGGACAGCGTACAGGACAGGCTGACAGACGCCGCCCGTCGTTACAGATCATCAAGATCCTGAACCTGTACACGCCGGACGAGTACGAGGAGCGGGTGCCCATCAGCTTCATCAGGAAGGTTCAGGAGCACCTTCATCAGCACAGGGACCCTGAGACAGACGGATCGGTCAGTACAGCTCTGCGATAGCCCCGTATTTTCCCGCCGCCTGTGGTGCTTATTGTGAATAGTAGTGCGCGTTTACGTGCAACTATCCACCATGTTTAGTGGCTTATCGTTCGTAAATATGTCAACATCGCTAAAGGGGTTTTGTCTGTTCGATTAGTTGTATAAAGTTTGGTGGTGTCTCCCTGGAGGTTTGTTCTCGCTATTTAAGTGGAAATGTTACCTTATTCATTTGATCCGAAATTGAGATACATATGTCGGCTTGCTAGCCAGTAGCCTGCACCTGCAGGGTGTATAATGCGACTATATCCTGATGAATATTGTATACTAATGCATGCATAATATTTCCTGAAGGCTCTCATGCACGTCACGTCATTATCAGAACAATTCAGTTGGGACATTCTACGTGCTGGCACTACATATACCAGCTCCCCAGGAGCAGGTGTATCGGCCGGTGACCCCTGATTCCAGCTCCCCAGGAGCAGGTGTATCGGCCGGTGACCCCTCTCCCCAGGAGCAGGTGTATCGGCCGGTGACCCCTGATTCCAGATCCCCAGGAGCAGGTGTATCGGCCGGTGACCCCTGATTCCAGCTCCCCAGGAGCAGGTGTATCGGCCGGTGACCCCTCTCCCCAGGAGCAGGTGTATCGGCCGGTGACCCCTGATTCCAGATCCCCAGGAGCAGGTGTATCGGCCGGTGACCCCTGACTGACCAGTAGGCGTCTCCGTTCCCCAGGCTCGGCTGCTGATGGACTCCAAGTTCGCCTTCCCGGTCCGGTTTCCGTTCAACCCATCCAACATCCGGCTGGAGGACGTCGACATCCCCGACATTCTCAACCTGGCCATGCTGAAGAAGTTGTGAGGAGCGGGCGGCGCGGGTCGACTCTCTCAGTCGGGAGTGGTCAGGAGCGGCCTGAGCGGCGCGACAGGACAGACTGGGGCGCCACGCACGGTCGGTCTCGGCGCCCTCTGCCGGTCCGGGCCGGTGTCCCAGTGGTCAGGAGCGGCCTGAGCGGCGCGGCAGGACAGACTGGGGCGCCACGCACGGTCGATCTCGGCGCCCTCTGCCGGTCCGGGCCGGTGTCCCAGTGGTCAGGAGCGGCCTGAGCGGCGCGGCAGGACAGACTGGGGCGCCACGCACGGTCGATCTCGGCGCCCTCTGCCGGTCCGGGCCGGTGTCCCAGTGGTCAGGAGCGGCCTGAGCGGCGCGGCAGGACAGACTGGGGCGCCACGCACGGTCTCGATCTCGGCGCCCTCTGCCGGTCCGGGCCGGTGTCCCAGTGGTCAGGAGCGGGCCGGGCTCGTCGGTCGCCCAGCCGGGACCCCGGCAATCGCATGCAGCTTCCAGGTAGCTTTGTTTGAGACTCGACATTCGGCGTGTTGTCATATCACGGCGTTCGGTGCACGTGGGGCTGGTTTTACAACCTGCGTGAAGTGACCAGTGGTTAGTAGTGGATTCGCGCGGGAGCGGAGAGAAATTTCGGGCGACTGAGACCGAACTGGCCAATGGTCCGGGTAGGCAACTATTTATACCTATTTATGTTCGTTGTTATCGACAGCTTTATCATCGTTTGTTGATTTTGCGTTTGGAAACAGGTGATTATGATCAGTGTGTGCCCGTCGGCGAGGTTTCTGGAGAATATGGGCGGCTTCTGGAGAATATGGCCGGCTTCTGGAGAATATGGCCGGCTTCCGGAGAATATGAGCGGGTGTGTTGGCTGCCGCCGGGGCAGCTCGGAGCTTACGCTGGCGTCTCTGTCTGGAGGAGACGCGCCACACTTGCTGAGTGGACCCTCAACCGAGTGGACAGGGCTATAATAGCGTTAGTCCTCGAGCCCAGCTCGGCCTCCAGTGACTGACGCCTCTGCGACTCGGTACCAGTACTGATACTACAGGACTGCACCCTCCGAGGAGTACTGATACTACAGGACTGCACCCTCCGAGGAGTACTGATACTACAGTACTGCAGGACTGTACCCTCAGAGGAGTAATGCGTACTACAGTACTGTACCCTCCGAGGAGTACCGCGTACTGCAGGACTGCACCCTCCGAGGAGGCTGTTTTACCGATGTGTGTCTGTGTTACGTAAGGTCCGCGTCCCGGCGGACTGGCTTGGTCTCGGCGCCCGACGGCGCGTGCAATGCGACATTCCCTCAGATGTGATAGCTGCCCTGTTATTATAGGCTTAGTCTACTTATCGTGTCTACCTACGGGAGGCGGCGGGGTGGCCGCGCGACCGGGGTCAGCTGTTTTGTAACTCTGCGCGGCCGGCCAGCCGGTCGGTCGGGGTCGAGTCGAGGTCTCAGTGCGATCCTGTGTAGTCGCAATATAAGTGTGCTATGCGGAACACAGTCGAGTTTTGGGGCGGTGTGGATGTGGATGGGATGACGTATTTGACGGAAAGAGTGATTTTAGAGGGGGGGGGGGGGCTTTCATCGGGACGCGAGTCAGATCTTCAGTCCTTCATTAGGCAGTAGTTGCGTGAACAGTGAACACTAGCTATTATCACGCGACAGTGTGACTCCCAAATCTCGCGCGTAGTTCTGTTATTGAAGTGCAGCAAGCAATGCATCTATCCCCATTAAGTCGTCCCCTCCATTAATTCTGAAAGACTGCCTGAGACATGATTATGAAAGGACGTTAAGCAAGTCTGGCTGGAGGTACAGTCTTCGGGCGATGCTGTACGCAGAACTCTGCGGATGTGTTGTTTATCCAGCCAACCAAGTGGGTTTGGTGGACCAGACGACCATCAATGCTGCCTTGGGATCGGTGTGTCGCGACTGGATGCGTAGACACGTCATCAGGGCGTGCCTGGTTTTTATCGACAGCGTTGCGAGCGACTTTGCTACATTCCCTTGCCGTGGAGACATGATGGCATCCGTTAGCCACCATGCTGGCATGTTCCGCTCCCTATGACGAACGTTCCATCACCTTGAAATGATCACTGGGCCTGGCTCAGGCTTATCGGCAGTTACTAGTTTATCTATTTCAGATTAGTTTATTTAATAATCATTAATCGTCGCTTAGCGACAAGCGTTCTTGCCATCAGCGTCTGTTGTGCATGCGAATGATAGCAAACGCAGGCCACTCCACGACACAAATCTGTTTATCCTGAGAGTGTCTAACGACTGTCGAAACACCGCGTATTCTATCTGGTCTGTATTCGCACCGCAACACCATGTCACCATGACCAGCCAGTCCTGCGGTGCCGCGCGCTGTGATTGGTCGCTGCGGTGGACGCCTCCGCCTATCCGAAGGCAGTTCTCCGATAGGAGTCTGGTGTGCACCGCGCTGCACGTCGGGCACGCGTCATCACTGGTCACAGATTGACATCGCGGAACCGGGTCTGGCAGTATTCCTCCTCTGAAACAGCGACCCAGTATCAGAACAGGTGGTCAGCTATAGTGGATCCATCAGGTAAGAGCCCGGTGTACACTGTACACTGTACAGGTCCCCCATCATGTTTCCCCCGTAAATGACGTGTGAGCACGTCGATCACGCAGTCGAAATACGTACAGCTATTCGTCTACGACTTGTTGGCAAGAACCCTCAGTCTCCCGGGTTGCCCCGGCTCCTTCGTGACCCCTCCCGGGTCGCCCCGCTCCTCGTGACCCTCTCCCGAGTCGCAGAGTGACCTCTCCCCGGGTCGCCCCGGTGCCCTCGTGACCCCCCTCCCAGTCCTCGGGTCGCCCTCCCCTTCTCCACCCCTCCCCCGTAGTCCGGGTCGCCCCGGCTCCCTCGTGGCCCCCCTCCCAGTCCTCGAGTCGCCCTCCCCTTCTCCAGTCCTCGGGTCGCCCTCCCCTTCTCCAGTCCTCGGGTCGCCCTCCCCTTCTCCAGTCCTCGGGTCGCCCTCCCCTTCTCCAGTCCTCGGGTCGCCCTCCCCTTCTCCAGTCCTCGGGTCGCCCTCCCCTTCTCCAGTCCTCGGGTCGCCCTCCCCTTCTCCAGTCCTCGGGTCGCCCTCCCCTTCTCCAGTCCTCGGGTCGCCCTCCCCTTCTCCAGTCCTCGGGTCGCCCTCCCCTTCTCCAGTCCTCGGGTCGCCCTCCCCTTCTCCAGTCCTCGGGTCGCCCTCCCCTTCTCCAGTCCTCGGGTCGCCCTCCCCTTCTCCAGTCCTCGGGTCGCCCTCCCCTTCTCCAGTCCTCGAGTCGCCCTCCCCTTCTCCAGTCCTCGAGTCGCCCTCCCCTTCTCCAGTCCTCGGGTCGCCCTCCCCTTCTCCACCCCTCCCCGTAGTCCGGATCGCCCCGCCCCCTACTGACCGGTTTTGCAGCCTACTGTGTAGTAGTTGCCGACCAGTCCCGGTCGACACAAGCAGCGGTAACTGCCGAGCGTGTTCATACAAAACACCCGGCTACTGCGGCATTCGTTCCTCTGGCGGCACTCGTCCACGTCTGTAACGCAATGAGCGGGGTGGAGCGAGAGTCAGGGGAAAACCGGGGACGGACGAGCTCGTTACACAGATTGCGCTGTAGGCATCAATGAAAAACCCAGGTAAGTATCAAGCGAAGACAAGTGTGAGCTTGCACGGGGTCGCTTTGACGATTAAATACAAGATGACAAGAAAAACCCATGACGACCGCACCAAGAGTCCTTGTAAGGTCCGATGTGGGACTGGTCTGTATTTGGTGTATACCCACGCCTTGTGTGCCCCTTGTTCTGTGGTACTGACCTACACAGCGTCGGCCGCTCCATTGCCAGCCCGTCGGACACCACTGTCACCACTACCGACACCCTTTGTTCTGTGGTACTGACCTACACAGCGCCGGCCGCTCCATTGCCAGCCCGCCGGACACCACTGTCGGGGCCGGCCGTATCCTGTCAGTAGGGGAGCGGGCACAAAGGTCAGGGGGAGCGGTCACAAAGGTCAGGGGGAGCGGTCACAAATGTCAGGGGGAGCGGGTACAAAGATCAGGGAGAGCGGTCACAAAGGTCAGGGGGAGCGGTCACAAAGGTCAGGGGGAGCGGTCACAAAGGTCAGGGGGAGCGGTCACAAAGGTCAGGGGGAGCGGTCACAAAGGTCAGGGGGAGCGGTCACAAAGGTCAGGGGGAGCGGTCACAAAGGTCAGGGGGAGCGGGTACAAAGGTCAGGGGGAGCGGTCAGGGGGGGGGGGCGGGTACAAAGGTCAGGGGGAGCGGGTACAAAGGTCAGGCGGAGCGGGTACAAATGTCAGGGGGAGCGGGTACAAATGTCAGGGGGAGCGGTCACAAAGGTCAGGGGGAGCGGGTACAAAGGTCAGGGGGAGCGGGTACAAAGGTCAGGGGGAGCGGGTACAAAGGTCAGGGGGAGCGGTCACAAAGGTCAGGGGGAGCGGGTACAAATGTCAGGGGGAGCGGGTACAAAGATCAGGGGGAGCGGGTACAAAGGTCAGGGGGAGCGGGTACAAAGGTCAAGGGGAGCGGTCACAAAGGCCAGGGGGAGCGGTCACAAATGTCAGGGGGAGCAGTCACAAATGTCAGGGGGAGCGGTCACAAAGGTCAGGGGGAGCGGTCACAAATGTCAGGGGGAGCGGTCACAAATGTCAGGGGGAGCGGGCACAAAGGTCAGGGGGAGCGGTCACAAAGGTCAGGGGGAGCGGTCACGGGCCAGGGAGAGCGGCCACAAAGGTCAGGGGGAGCGGGCACAAAGGTCAGGGGGAGCGGTCACAAAGGTCAGGGGAGCGGTCACAAAGGTCAGGGGGAGCAGTCACAAAGGTCAGGGGGAGCAGTCACAAAGGTCAGGGGGAGCAGTCACAAAGGTCAGGGGGAGCAGTCACAAAGGTCAGGGGGAGCAGTCACAAAGGTCAGGGGGAGCAGTCACAAAGGTCAGGGGGAGCGGTCACAAAGGTCAGGGGGAGCGGTCACAAAGGTCAGGGGGAGCGGTCACAAAGGTCAGGGGGAGCGGTCACAAAAGTCAGGGGGAGCAGTCATAAAGGTCAGGGGGAGCGTTCACAAAGGTCAGGGGGAGCGGTCACAAATGTCAGGGGGAGCGGTCAGGGGGAGCGGTCACAAAGGTCAGGGGGAGCGGTCACAAAGGTCAGGGGGAGCGGTCACAAAGGTCAGGGGGAGCGGGCACGGGTCAAGGGGAGCGGTCACAAAGGTCAGGGGGAGCGGACACGGGTCAGGGGGAGCGAGCACAAAGGTCAGGGGCAGTTCAGACTACCGCCACGTCCCGTCCCGCCGGATAACCTTATCTGGGCATACCGTATCCTGTCGGCGTGGGGTAGTCACAACAGTGTTTATTATCAAGAGAAAGGCAGTAAGAATAACCCCACGTCATTGATACAACCAGATGAATGACCGCTTTAGTGACAACATCTAGTTGTATTAGGCGCGGTAACCACTGCACTTAGTTAACCGAAAATCATAATCACCATTGCACTTGTAACCGCAACATTTGCACGTCTTCCAATAGTCGCCGGCCCCATTTCACCATGATGCCGCAGTAGTCTCTCGACACCCCGTACCTGGTAGTCTCTCGACACCCCGTACCTGGTAGTCTCGACACCCCGTACCTGGTAGTCTCTCGACACCCCGTACCTGGTAGTCTCTCGACACCCCGTACCTGGTAGTCTCTCGACACCCCGTACCTGGTAGTCGCTCGACACCCCGTACCTGGTAGTCTCTCGACACCCCGTACCTGGTAGTCTCTCGACACCCCGTACCTGGTGGCCTCTCGACACCCCGTACCTGGTAGTCTCTCTACACCCCGTACCTGGTAGTCTCTCGACACCCCGTACCTGGTAGTCTCTCGACACCCCGTACCTGGTAGTCTCTCGACACCCCGTACCTGGTAGTCTCTCGACACCCCGTACCTGGTAGTCTCTCGACACCCCGTACCTGGTAGTCTCGACTCTCGACACCCCGTACCTGGTAGTCTCTCGACACCCCGTACCTGGTAGTCTCTCGACACCCCGTACCTGGTAGTCTCTCGACACCCCGTACCTGGTAGTCTCGACACCCCGTACCTGGTAGTCTCTCGACACCCCATACCTGGTGGCCTCTCGACACCCCGTACCTGGTAGTCTCTCGACACCCCGTACCTGGTGGCCTCTCGACACCCCGTACCTGGTAGTCTCTCGACACCCCGTACCTGGTAGTCTCTCGACACCCCGTACCTGGTAGTCTCGACACCCCGTACCTGGTAGTCTCTCGACACCCCATACCTGGTGGCCTCTCGACACCCCGTACCTGGTAGTCTCTCGACACCCCGTACCTGGTGGCCTCTCGACACCCCGTACCTGGTGGCCTCTCGACACCCCGTACCTGGTAGTCTATCGACACCCCGTACCTGGTAGTCTCTCGACACCCCGTACCGGGTAGTCTCTCGACACCCCGTACCTGGTAGTCTCTCGACACCCCGTACCTGGTAGACTATCGACACCCCGTACCTGGTAGACTCTCGACACCCCGTACCTGGTAGTCTCTCGACACCCCGTACCTGGTAGTCTCTCGACACCCCCTACCTGGTAGTCTCTCGACACCCCCTACCTGGTAGTCTCTCGACACCCCGTACCTGGTAGTCTCTCGACACCCCGTACCTGGTAGTCTCTCGACACCCCGTACCTGGTAGTCTCGACTCTCGACACCTCGTACCTGGTAGTCTCTCGACACCCCGTACCTGGTAGACTCTCGACACCCCGTACCTGGTAGTCTCTCGACACCCCGTACCTGGTGGCCTCTCGACACCCCGTACCTGGTGGTCTCTCGACACCCCGTACCAGGTAGTCTCGACACCCCGTACCTGGTAGTCTCTCGACACCCCGTACCTGGTAATCTCTCGACACCCCGTACCTGGTAGTCTTTCGACACCCCGTACCTGGTAGTCTTTCGACACCCCGTACCTGGTAGTCTCTCGACACCCCGTACCTGGTGGCCTCTCGACACCCCGTACCTGGTAGTCTCTCGACACCCCGTACCTGGTAGTCTCTCGACACCCCGTACCTGGTAGTATCTCGACACCCCGTACCTGGTAGTATCTCGACACCCCGTACCTGGTAGTCTCTCGACACCCCGTACCTGGTAGTCTCGACACCCCGTACCTGGTAGTCTCTCGACACCCCGTATCTGGTAGTCTCTCGACACCCCGTACCTGGTAGTCTCGACTCTCGACACCCCGTACCTGGTAGTCTCTCGACACCCCGTACCTGGTAGTCTCTCGACACCCCGTACCTGGTGGCCTCTCGACACCCCGTACCTGGTAGTCTCTCGACACCCCGTACCTGGTAGTCTCTCGACACCCCGTATCTGGTAGTCTCTCGACACCCCGTATCTGGTAGTCTCTCGACACCCCGTACCTGGTAGTCTCGACTCTCGATACCCCGTACCTGGTAGTCTCTCGACACCCCGTACCTGGTAGTCTCGACTCTCGACACCCCGTACCTGGTAGTCTCTCGACACCCCGTACCTGGTGGCCTCTCGACACCCCGTACCTGGTAGTCTCGACTCTCGACACCCCGTACCTGGTGGCCTCTCGACACCCCGTACCTGGTAGTCTCTCGACACCCCGTACCTGGTAGTCTCTCGACACCCCGTACCTGGTAGTCTCTCGACACCCCGTACCTGGTAGTCTCTCGACACCCCGTACCAGGTAGTCTCGACACCCCGTACCTGGTAGTCTCTCGACACCCCGTACCTGGTAGTCTCGACACCCCGTACCTGGTAGTCTTTCGACACCCCGTACCTGGTAGTCTCGACTCTCGACACCCCGTACCTGGTAGTCTCTCGACACCCCGTACCAGGTAGTCTCGACACCCCGTACCTGGTAGTCTCTCGACACCCCGTACCTGGTAGTCTCTCGACACCCCGTACCTGGTAGACTCTCGACACCCCGTACCTGGTAGTCTCTCGACACCCCGTACCTGGTAGTCTCTCGACACCCCGTACCTGGTAGTCTCTCGACACCCCGTACCTGGTAGTCTCTCGACACCCCGTACCTGGTGGCCTCTCGACACCCCGTACCTGGTAGTCTCTCGACACCCCGTACCTGGTAGTCTCTCGACACCCCGTACCTGGTAGTCTCTCGACACCCCGTACCTGGTAGACTCTCGACACCCCGTACCTGGTAGTCTCTCGACACCCCGTACCAGGTAGTCTCGACACCCCGTACCTGGTAGTCTCTCGACACCCCGTACCTGGTAGTCTCTCGACACCCCGTACCTGGTAGACTCTCGACACCCCGTACCTGGTAGTCTCTCGACACCCCGTACCAGGTAGTCTCGACACCCCGTACCTGGTAGTCTCTCGACACCCCGTACCTGGTGGCCTCTCGACACCCCGTACCTGGTAGTCTCTCGACACCCCGTACCAGGTAGTCTCGACACCCCGTACCTGGTAGTCTCTCGACACCCCGTACCTGGTAGTCTCGACACCCCGTACCTGGTAGTCTTTCGACACCCCGTACCTGGTAGTCTCTCGACACCCCGTACCTGGTGGCCTCTCGACACCCCGTACCTGGTAGTCTCTCGACACCCCGTACCTGGTAGTCTCTCGACACCCCGCACCTGGTAGTCTCGACACCCCGTACCTGGTAGTATCTCGACACCCCGTACCTGGTAGTCTCTCGACACCCCGTACCTGGTAGTCTCTCGACACCCCGTATCTGGTAGTCTCTCGACACCCCGTACCTGGTAGTCTCGACTCTCGACACCCCGTACCTGGTAGTCTCTCGACACCCCGTACCTGGTAGTCTCTCGACACCCCGTACCTGGTGGCCTCTCGACACCCCGTACCTGGTAGTCTCTAGACACCCCGTACCTGGTAGTCTCTCGACACCCCGTACCTGGTAGTCTCTCGACACCCCGTACCTGGTAGTCTCGACACCCCGTACCCGGTAGTCTCTCGACACCCCGTACCTGGTAGTCTCTCGACACCCCGTACCTGGTAGTCTCTCGACACCCCGTACCTGGTAGTCTCTCGACACCCCGTACCTGGTAGTCTCTCGACACCCCGTACCTGGTAGTCTCGACACCCCGTACCCGGTAGTCTCTCGACACCCCGTACCTGGTAGTCTCTCGACACCCCGTACCTGGTAGTCTCTCGACACCCCGTACCTGGTAGTCTCTCGACACCCCGTATCTGGTAGTCTCTCGACACCCCGTATCTGGTAGTCTCTCGACACCCCGTACCTGGTAGTCTCGACTCTCGACACCCCGTACCTGGTAGTCTCTCGACACCCCGTACCTGGTAGTCTCGACTCTCGACACCCCGTACCTGGTAGTCTCTCGACACCCCGTACCTGGTAGTCTCTCGACACCCCGTACCTGGTAGACTCTCGACACCCCGTACCTGGTAGTCTCTCGACACCCCGTACCTGGTAGTCTCTCGACACCCCGTACCTGGTAGTCTCTCGACACCCCGTACCTGGTAGTCTCTCGACACCCCGTACCTGGTAGTCTCTCGACACCCCGTACCTGGTAGTCTCTCGACACCCCGTACCTGGTAGTCTCTCGACACCCCGTACCTGGTAGTCTCGACACCCCGTACCCGGTAGTCTCTCGACACCCCGTACCTGGTAGTCTCTCGACACCCCGCACCTGGTAGTCTCTCGACACCCCGTACCTGGTAGTCTCTCGACACCCCGTACCTGGTAGTCTCTCGACACCCCGTACCTGGTAGTCTCGACACCCCGTACCCGGTAGTCTCTCGACACCCCGTACCTGGTAGTCTCTCGACACCCCGTACCTGGTAGTCTCTCGACACCCCGTACCTGGTAGTCTCTCGACACCCCGTATCTGGTAGTCTCTCGACACCCCGTATCTGGTAGTCTCTCGACACCCCGTACCTGGTAGTCTCGACTCTCGACACCCCGTACCTGGTAGTCTCTCGACACCCCGTACCTGGTAGTCTCGACTCTCGACACCCCGTACCTGGTAGTCTCTCGACACCCCGTACCTGGTAGTCTCTCGACACCCCGTACCTGGTAGACTCTCGACACCCCGTACCTGGTAGTCTCTCGACACCCCGTACCTGGTAGTCTCTCGACACCCCGTACCTGGTAGTCTCTCGACACCCCGTACCTGGTAGTCTCTCGACACCCCGTATCTGGTAGTCTCTCGACACCCCGTATCTGGTAGTCTCTCGACACCCCGTACCTGGTAGTCTCGACTCTCGATACCCCGTACCTGGTAGTCTCTCGACACCCCGTACCTGGTAGTCTCGACTCTCGACACCCCGTACCTGGTGGCCTCTCGACACCCCGTACCTGGTAGTCTCTCGACACCCCGTACCTGGTAGTCTCTCGACACCCCGTACCTGGTAGTCTCTCGACACCCCGTACCTGGTAGACTCTCGACACCCCGTACCTGGTAGTCTCTCGACACCCCGTACCAGGTAGTCTCGACACCCCGTACCTGGTAGTCTCTCGACACCCCGTACCTGGTAGTCTCTCGACACCCCGTACCTGGTAGTCGCGACACCCCGTACCTGGTAGTCTTTCGACACCCCGTACCTGGTAGTCTCTCGACACCCCGTACCTGGTGGCCTCTCGACACCCCGTACCTGGTAGTCTCTCGACACCCCGTACCTGGTAGTCTCTCGACACCCCGTACCTGGTAGTCTCGACACCCCGTACCTGGTAGTATCTCGACACCCCGTACCTGGTAGTCTCTCGACACCCCGTACCTGGTAGTCTCTCGACACCCCGTACCTGGTAGTCTCTCGACACCCCGTATCTGGTAGTCTCTCGACACCCCGTACCTGGTAGTCTCGACTCTCGACACCCCGTACCTGGTAGTCTCTCGACACCCCGTACCTGGTAGTCTCTCGACACCCCGTACCTGGTGGCCTCTCGACACCCCGTACCTGGTAGTCTCTAGACACCCCGTACCTGGTAGTCTCTCGACACCCCGTACCTGGTAGTCTCTCGACACCCCGTACCTGGTAGTCTCGACACCCCGTACCCGGTAGTCTCTCGACACCCCGTACCTGGTAGTCTCTCGCCCCCCCCCCCCCTTACCTGGTAGTCTCGACACCCCGTACCTGGTAGTCTCTCGACACCCCGTACCTGGTAGTCTCTCGACACCCCGTACCTGGTAGACTTTCGACACCCCGTACCTGGTAGTCTCTCGACACCCCGTACCTGGTAGTCTCTCGACACCCCGTACCTGGTAGTCTCTCGACACCCCGTACCTGGTAGTCTCTCGACACCCCGTACCTGGTAGTCTCTCGACACCCCGTATCTGGTAGTCTCTCGACACCCCGTATCTGGTAGTCTCTCGACACCCCGTACCTGGTAGTCTCGACTCTCGACACCCCGTACCTGGTAGTCTCTCGACACCCCGTACCTGGTAGTCTCGACTCTCGACACCCCGTACCTGGTGGCCTCTCGACACCCCGTACCTGGTAGTCTCTCGACACCCCGTACCTGGTAGTCTCGACACCCCGTACCTGGTAGTCTCTCGACACCCCGTACCTGGTAGTCTCTCGACACCCCGTACCTGGTAGTCTCGATTCTCGACACCCCGTACCTGGTAGTCTCTCGACACCCCGTACCTGGTGGCCTCTCGACACCCCGTACCTGGTAGTCTCTCGACACCCCGTACCTGGTAGTCTCGACACCCCGTACCTGGTAGTCTCGACACCCCGTACCTGGTAGTCTCGACACCCCGTACCTGGTAGTCTCTCGACACCCCGTACCTGGTAGTCTCTCGACACCCCGTACCAGGTAGTCTCGACACCCCGTACCTGGTAGTCTCTCGACACCCCGTACCTGGTAGTCTCGACACCCCGTACCTGGTAGTCTTTCGACACCCCGTACCTGGTAGTCTCGACTCTCGACACCCCGTACCTGGTAGTCTCTCGACACCCCGTACCTGGTAGTCTCTCGACACCCCGTACCTGGTAGTCTCGACACCCCGTACCTGGTAGTCTCTCGACACCCCGTACCTGGTAGTCTCTCGACACCCCGTACCTGGTAGACTCTCGACACCCCGTACCTGGTAGTCTCTCGACACCCCGTACCAGGTAGTCTCGACACCCCGTACCTGGTAGTCTCTCGACACCCCGTACCTGGTGGCCTCTCGACACCCCGTACCTGGTAGTCTCTCGACACCCCGTACCAGGTAGTCTCGACACCCCGTACCTGGTAGTCTCTCGACACCCCGTACCTGGTAGTCTCGACACCCCGTACCTGGTAGTCTTTCGACACCCCGTACCTGGTAGTCTCTCGACACCCCGTACCTGGTGGCCTCTCGACACCCCGTACCTGGTAGTCTCTCGACACCCCGTACCTGGTAGTCTCTCGACACCCCGTACCTGGTAGTCTCGACACCCCGTACCTGGTAGTATCTCGACACCCCGTACCTGGTAGTCTCTCGACACCCCGTACCTGGTAGTCTCTCGACACCCCGTACCTGGTAGTCTCTCGACACCCCGTATCTGGTAGTCTCTCGACACCCCGTACCTGGTAGTCTCGACTCTCGACACCCCGTACCTGGTAGTCTCTCGACACCCCGTACCTGGTAGTCTCTCGACACCCCGTACCTGGTGGCCTCTCGACACCCCGTACCTGGTAGTCTCTAGACACCCCGTACCTGGTAGTCTCTAGACACCCCGTACCTGGTAGTCTCTCGACACCCCGTACCTGGTAGTCTCGACACCCCGTACCCGGTAGTCTCTCGACACCCCGTACCTGGTAGTCTCTCGACACCCCGTACCTGGTAGTCTCTCGACACCCCGTACCTGGTAGTCTCTCGACACCCCGTACCTGGTAGTCTCTCGACACCCCGTACCTGGTAGTCTCGACACCCCGTACCCGGTAGTCTCTCGACACCCCGTACCTGGTAGTCTCTCGACACCCCGTACCTGGTAGTCTCTCGACACCCCGTACCTGGTAGTCTCTCGACACCCCGTATCTGGTAGTCTCTCGACACCCCGTATCTGGTAGTCTCTCGACACCCCGTACCTGGTAGTCTCGACTCTCGACACCCCGTACCTGGTAGTCTCTCGACACCCCGTACCTGGTAGTCTCGACTCTCGACACCCCGTACCTGGTAGTCTCTCGACACCCCGTACCTGGTAGTCTCTCGACACCCCGTACCTGGTAGACTCTCGACACCCCGTACCTGGTAGTCTCTCGACACCCCGTACCTGGTAGTCTCTCGACACCCCGTACCTGGTAGTCTCTCGACACCCCGTACCTGGTAGTCTCTCGACACCCCGTACCTGGTAGTCTCTAGACACCCCGTACCTGGTAGTCTCTCGACACCCCGTACCTGGTAGTCTCTCGACACCCCGTACCTGGTAGTCTCGACACCCCGTACCCGGTAGTCTCTCGACACCCCGTACCTGGTAGTCTCTCGACACCCCGTACCTGGTAGTCTCTCGACACCCCGTACCTGGTAGTCTCTCGACACCCCGTACCTGGTAGTCTCTCGACACCCCGTACCTGGTAGTCTCGACACCCCGTACCCGGTAGTCTCTCGACACCCCGTACCTGGTAGTCTCTCGACACCCCGTACCTGGTAGTCTCTCGACACCCCGTACCTGGTAGTCTCTCGACACCCCGTATCTGGTAGTCTCTCGACACCCCGTATCTGGTAGTCTCTCGACACCCCGTACCTGGTAGTCTCGACTCTCGACACCCCGTACCTGGTAGTCTCTCGACACCCCGTACCTGGTAGTCTCGACTCTCGACACCCCGTACCTGGTAGTCTCTCGACACCCCGTACCTGGTAGTCTCTCGACACCCCGTACCTGGTAGACTCTCGACACCCCGTACCTGGTAGTCTCTCGACACCCCGTACCTGGTAGTCTCTCGACACCCCGTACCTGGTAGTCTCTCGACACCCCGTACCTGGTAGTCTCTCGACACCCCGTATCTGGTAGTCTCTCGACACCCCGTATCTGGTAGTCTCTCGACACCCCGTACCTGGTAGTCTCGACTCTCGATACCCCGTACCTGGTAGTCTCTCGACACCCCGTACCTGGTAGTCTCGACTCTCGACACCCCGTACCTGGTGGCCTCTCGACACCCCGTACCTGGTAGTCTCTCGACACCCCGTACCTGGTAGTCTCTCGACACCCCGTACCTGGTAGTCTCTCGACACCCCGTACCTGGTAGTCTCGACACCCCGTACCTGGTAGTCTCTCGACACCCCGTACCTGGTAGTCTCTCGACACCCCGTACCTGGTAGTCTCTCGACACCCCGTACCAGGTAGTCTCGACACCCCGTACCTGGTAGTCTCTCGACACCCCGTACCTGGTAGTCTCTCGACACCCCGTACCTGGTAGTCGCGACACCCCGTACCTGGTAGTCTTTCGACACCCCGTACCTGGTAGTCTCTCGACACCCCGTACCTGGTGGCCTCTCGACACCCCGTACCTGGTAGTCTCTCGACACCCCGTACCTGGTAGTCTCTCGACACCCCGTACCTGGTAGTCTCGACACCCCGTACCTGGTAGTATCTCGACACCCCGTACCTGGTAGTCTCTCGACACCCCGTACCTGGTAGTCTCTCGACACCCCGTACCTGGTAGTCTCTCGACACCCCGTATCTGGTAGTCTCTCGACACCCCGTACCTGGTAGTCTCGACTCTCGACACCCCGTACCTGGTAGTCTCTCGACACCCCGTACCTGGTAGTCTCTCGACACCCCGTACCTGGTGGCCTCTCGACACCCCGTACCTGGTAGTCTCTAGACACCCCGTACCTGGTAGTCTCTCGACACCCCGTACCTGGTAGTCTCTCGACACCCCGTACCTGGTAGTCTCGACACCCCGTACCCGGTAGTCTCTCGACGCCCCGTACCTGGTAGTCTCTCGCCCCCCCCCCCCCCTTACCTGGTAGTCTCGACACCCCGTACCTGGTAGTCTCTCGACACCCCGTACCTGGTAGTCTCTCGACACCCCGTACCTGGTAGTCTCGACTCTCGACACCCCGTACCTGGTAGTCTCTCGACACCCCGTACCTGGTAGACTTTCGACACCCCGTACCTGGTAGTCTCTCGACACCCCGTACCTGGTAGTCTCTCGACACCCCGTACCTGGTAGTCTCTCGACACCCCGTACCTGGTAGTCTCTCGACACCCCGTACCTGGTAGTCTCTCGACACCCCGTATCTGGTAGTCTCTCGACACCCCGTATCTGGTAGTCTCTCGACACCCCGTACCTGGTAGTCTCGACTCTCGACACCCCGTACCTGGTAGTCTCTCGACACCCCGTACCTGGTAGTCTCGACTCTCGACACCCCGTACCTGGTGGCCTCTCGACACCCCGTACCTGGTAGTCTCTCGACACCCCGTACCTGGTAGTCTCGACACCCCGTACCTGGTAGTCTCTCGACACCCCGTACCTGGTAGTCTCTCGACACCCCGTACCTGGTAGTCTCGATTCTCGACACCCCGTACCTGGTAGTCTCTCGACACCCCGTACCTGGTGGCCTCTCGACACCCCGTACCTGGTAGTCTCTCGACACCCCGTACCTGGTAGTCTCGACACCCCGTACCTGGTAGTCTCGACACCCCGTACCTGGTAGTCTCGACACCCCGTACCTGGTAGTCTCTCGACACCCCGTACCTGGTAGTCTCTCGACACCCCGTACCTGGTAGTCTCTCGACACCCCGTATCTGGTAGTCTCTCGACACCCCGTACCTGGTAGTCTCGACTCTCGACACCCCGTACCTGGTAGTCTCGACTCTCGACACCCCGTACCTGGTAGTCTCTCGACACCCCGTACCTGGTAGTCTCTCGACATCCCGTACCTGGTAGTCTCTCGACACCCCGTACCTGGTGGTCTCGACTCTCGACACCCCGTACCTGGTAGTCTCTCGACACCCCGTATCTGGTAGTCTCTCGACACCCCGTACCTGGTAGTCTCTCGACACCCCGTACCTGGTAGTCTCTCGACACCCCGTACCTGGTGGGCGGAAGCGGGGAAGCAGTTCACCGTTTTCGGTGATGTCGAGCGCCGTAGGGCCGTCCGAGAGGGCGCTCCAGCCGCGCCGGCGCGACGTACGTCGATCCGTGACAGTCGTCTCGGCCGCCGCCAGGAGACACAGCAAGCCTGCCACCTGCCGGCAGACAAGCGCACAAGTTCGCGATCGGCTGGCAGAACCGGAAGGAAAGGTACAGATCATATTCTACAATCCACAGGTGTTTGGTGGTCCGAAGTGCTGACGTAAATGTTTTTTTTTCTGTAAAGATTGTCGTGGGTCCCATCCCTTTTTACTTTCCCTTGGTAAATATCATGAAACGATAACAACTCAAAGTCAGGGCCTTGCGCTCCTAGCCTAGCCTTGCGCTCGAAGGAATATAAAACTGATCAATCCATATAGATTTGCTCAAATGCAAGTCGATCTCGCCGGATCTAATTAAAATCCAATAGTTTCCAAGGTCGATCCAGCTAAATACGATCCATATAGGTACGAGATTCCAAAAAAGTAAAAGTAAAATTGAAACGAACCAATCTGTCGTCTCCATTCATATTCTTAGCATTATTTGCTCAAATGCTATACTATCAATTAGTTATTCATCATAATTATTAGGCCATTTTAAGTCCAATCCGATCTAAATCCATTGAATATCCCACCCCATCCCTGATGTGACTTACCAGCCATCTAGCGTTGCTTGCCATATCGAGTGTTGACGTGAGCTCACACACACGCGGGGCAGCGGTGGGTCACTTCTCCCTCCGACAGGACCGGCCGGCAGAGCAGCGGCACGCGGACTGCACATCACCAGCTGCCCCTTCAGCGGTGTCTGACCGACCGGCCGCGCCGCTGGCCGTGCCGCCCGGTCGCCGGTCAGCGCCCGCGGGCAACTGCCCGGTCAGAGGTCACGGAGTGTATTGCGAGCTCGGCTGGCTGCGCCGTGATGTCAGTTACTAGTTCCTGCTGTGTTCGTGGTTCATGCCTATATGTGTGCCGGAAGGCTTGGGATACGATGCTATCGGAAGTCTTTATTGCGATAAGTAAAAAATGCATTGCGTCCATAAGGTGTACCTTTATAGCGTTGATTTTGTTTATATTTTCCCTACGGCTACGGCCTTGTCGGGGCGTCTATAACAGCTGCAACTTTCAAGTGTGCTGACTTATATTTGAAGCACGTAGCATGCATATCTAACATGCATGTGTAGGCGGACTTAAAAGCGGTTGTTCAAGAAACTAGAATATACATTTTTTCACTTTGTTGTAAGAAGAAAACATTCCCGAGTTTTGCATTTTCATGACATATGGAAGCACAAATTGATACATTTTTGACACGGGTAAGACATTTACTAAATTAGCTAGGTTCATGCGATAATAAAGCTACCATATTTCACAGTTTGTCATATCAGCGCACAGGAAACCTTTCCTAAATAGCGCATGCGATTCTAGATGAAATCGACGAAATCTAGGCGTTTCCCTCATTGATGCCGAAGTCTCTTCTAGATCTAGGTGAATAAGGTGAATTTCCTTGATAGATTTAGGTGAATCAAGTGTTGCTGTTCTTCATGAGTTTCATCAGAAACGATATGGCAGCCCTGGGGCTGTTGTAAATACCATTGTCCTGCGACTATTTTCCCGGCGCAGTGTATTTGCATTATTCTATGACCGTGTGTATTTGCCAAGGCCGGTATAAGAGGTATTTGCATATTGTAGGGGATCACTGGCGGTTGACACTGCATTTTGGTTTCTTCTTTTTATATTCTGCTGGTAAGCTTATCACTTTGGTAGTTTAATCTTTTAGGAATTAAATATGCATGGGTGAATTTTCCAATTTTTCTACCAATGCATATAAGTATTAGGTTGAGATGCATGTCTACCTCTGTAGTTCAGGCAGCTTCAGCTTCACCTCACCCTAACCTGGTGTTCCATGTTGGTGCGGCAGGCCTGAGGGCGATATTCCGCTTTTGCACACCTTTATATAGGCAAATTGAATATTGTATACTAATTCTACACGTCTGATTTCATCAGACCTGCACTCAAAACAGGGACATCAGTACTTTTACCTGACAATAATGATTTTTACCACCCGCCAATAGCCTCAGCCGACCGCCCATACCCCCACAACGACTGCCATTACAATTAAATGTAAACAATGTGGGCGCATAAATGCGTCGGATACTAGCTATCATATGACATCATATGTATCTGGTCAACCACTAAACCCTATCACGCTTAATCCCAGCAGCAGCTATTTGCTTTTTAGTCATAATGGCTATGAGCAAATCATAGGTTTAGTCCTGATTAGACTAATGTCTACAAGCAAATCTTAGGTTTCGTCCAGATCAGACTTAATGGCTACAAGAAAATCTTAGGGTTCGTCTCAACTGATTTAAGGGAACATACCTAGGTAGGTACTGCATGTTCCCTTAACCCGTGCGGTGCTGGGGGGGGTAAATTTTACCCCTCCTGGATTTTCTCCATAACTTGAAAACCATGACAGATATCAAAGTGAAACTTGCAGTACCTTATGGTGCATCAATTCTACATCTTGTTACAATTTTGTTGAAATTTGTGAGAATTTTGAGGAGATGACGCTTTAGTGACGTCATGTCATGTCATTTTTGGTGGAAAAATGTTAAATGTTTGAGAAATAGAAAATAGTGTGCAGATGCAAATCGCAAATAAAAGGCGTCAAAAGAAAGGAAATAACATTGTATTTAAAATGGCTATCTTGGATGTTCAAAATTTTGGGTTTTTGACCCCCAAAGATACAAAAAAAAATATTTGGGGGGGAAGAATTTCCACAAAAGTTTTTTGTTTGAAGATTTAAAAAAAAAACAGAAGATATATTAGAGAACCGAGTATGAACGATGTTCAAACCAAATTTCAAAGCAATTTCTTTATTTTTGATTGACTTATGGCTCTCTAAGAATAAGTAACCCATGTCATCATTTTTTTTATTGCGTTTTTTGGCTTTTACTGACCAGATACAGACAAATAAATGCCACCACTGTATTTCAAAGACAAAACCAGTCTAGAAACATGCAATGTTTATTTAGATTAATCAATTTCAAATTTTGACCTTATTGTGACCTGACCTTGACCTGAGGGCGATTATGTGGTGTCAGGCTGTGAAAATGGCTGCTTCTATCGAATTCTACGTGTAAAATAACCCATACAACATGTGTTGCATGGCTTTCGTAGACCTGTGACCTTTTGTGACCTGACATTGACCTTTGCTTAAAATTTCACTTTTACTTATGCGGGAGATGCATTGTACATTTGGGAGCACTTTGTGAGATAATTGTTGCAATACAAGGCTTTGGATGGAAGGTATAGCCCAAAAACCCAAATACTTACATTTTGGCACTTGACCTGACATGTGACCTTATGTTAATAATTTCGGGTATGCGTTAGATTCTTCTCACCGAGAGCTTTCGATCGCCGCCTTGCGCGTCTCGCTGCGGTTATTGGTTCGGAAGATACGAGGGAGGTAAAATTTACCCCCCAGCACCGGACGTTCGGATGGAGACCCCAGCGCCGCGCGGGTTAAATCAGTCATTCATGTACACAGAAGTGAAAGTAGATGAGTTTTAGAAACATGGTAAGAAGATCATTATGAGACGGACAGTACATGTCTGCTAAAAAACACTAGCGCTGTTTTTATTCATCTAAGTGTCATGCCAGTTTGTTCACAATAATTTGTTATTTTGCAGTTGCATAATAAAACTCAGTATTTTTCATAGTTAATTTTATTCAGTCACTTTGACCAGTCAACATTAACATTAGTTTCTAAGTTATCACATGTTTCAATATGTTTGCACTTGTTTAATTAATCTGAACCAACCCTTCAACTAGCAACCACAGGTATTCTTATTGCTATGCATTGCATATTGAGCTTGGTTGTGCTTATTGCTTGCTTCTTTCTATCTTGTTAAACAAACTGCTCTCTCTCAACGCTTCTCTGAAACTTGACGTTATCGCTTGCCTGTAAATTTGCATTTTCTGCAGTGTTTGTGTGCTGTTTGTTGTTCCTTGCATGCCCGCTTGTGTCTGCCCTGTCTGCAGTGTCTGAGTGTGTCTGTCTGTCTGCCCGCAGACGATGCTGGGTCCACTGGTGCGGAGGACCGCCACCAACCTGACCGGGCTGACACGTTTCGTTACAGCGCCCAGTTGCCACAGCCCCGTCCGCCGCTCCGTCACCACCACCGCCGCAGCCATGGCAGACGACAAGTTCTCTCTGCCCGACCGCTACAAGGGCACCGAGAAAAACGTCTGGTACGTCTGGGGTTACAGCTCTCCTGATCTTAACTGCATAGCAGTGAGTAGTTTTAACTGGGTTTGCCTAACAATCGGTATCTGTGGGTGCAAACCAGGCCCGTAGCCAGGCTGAATTCCCGGAGGGTGCACAAGAATTCCCAGAGGGTGCACCACGCCATTAGCATATATTTGCCAACCCAAAGTCTTAGCATGTAGTAAATATTGTATCTGAACATCAGTGTCCTAAGCATTCTGCTCAGTGGATTGTAGCGAAAGGTTCAAAAGCGCTTGCGTTCGATTGTATTTAATCGACTGCAAAATTACTATACCTCAACTACTGGGGGTGTACCAACTAAGTTCAGAGGGTGCACGGGGATCCCAGGGGGCGCTCGGGCACCCAGTGCACCCGCAGCTGGTTACGGGCCTGGTGCAAACGAAAATCTCCAAATGTGACTAAGTTCCAAGGCTCACATTTTTGGCTAAGGGTACTACTCTACATTTGAGTTCGACAAATTTGATATCCAGGATGTTAGCCATCAACAGTTATTTTGACTTTTGATGTCAATGACTATGTGTCTGATTGGTGTTCGATGTGCGGACAGGGTGGAGTTCATTCAGCTGGCTCTGTTCATGTCAATGACTAGGTGTCTGATTGGTGTTCGATGTGCGGACAGGGTGTTCATTCAGCTGGCTCTGTTCATGCCAATGACTATGTGTCTGATTGGTGTTCGATGTGCGGACAGGGTGGAGTTCATTCAGCTGGCTCTGTTGATGTCAATGACTATGTGTCTGATTGGTGTTCGATGTGCGGACAGGGTGGAGTTCATTCAGCTGGCTCTGTTGATGTCAATGACTATGTGTCTGATTGGTGTTCGATGTGCGGACAGGGTGGAGTTCATTCAGCTGGCTCTGTTGATGTCAATGACTATGTGTCTGATTGGTGTTCGATGTGCGGACAGGGTGGAGTTCATTCAGCTGGCTCTGTTCATGTCAACGACTACGTGTCTGATTAGTGTTCGATGTGCGGGCAGGGTGGAGTTCATTCAGCTGGCTCTGTTCCTGTCAATGACTGTGTGTCTGATTGGTGTTCGATGTGCGGACAGGGTGGAGTTCATTCAGCTGGCTCTGGAACATAAGCCGTTGAACCTGGGCCAGGGTTTCCCTGACTACGGATGTCCGAAACATGTTACCGAGGGACTGGCAGAGGTCATGCACCACCCCGACCTTCTGCTCAACCAGTACACGCGCGGATACGTGAGTACACGAGGGGTATACGGGCATAGGAATACCGACTGTTGTGGAATGGGGATACACCTGCCATGCAGGCTATGTTGTGTGCGCGCGAGGAACCGTCGTGAACATAATTTGATGAAGTTTGTACGGGACTCGAGATAATCCGATCTAAAAATAACATTGTGAAATGAGCTGTTAGTGGGAGATGATTGGTGGGTAATGTTTGTATTGTAAAATGGGCACATTTTACAGGATCTCTGGCCGTCTGGGTGGGATGCAAACGATTTCTTTGCTATGTTGCATTGATAATGAAATACTATGTGACAGACATAGCATATACGCAAAAGGTGATGAAAAGGCAAAAGGTGAAAAGGTGTCTTGCATCTCCAATTGTTCTAGCTGGCCGGACTCCTGTCACGGGTTCCCTGCTGGTCTTGTGTGTATGAGCGCACCACTGCCATCCTTCCCACAGGGCCACCCGCGTCTGGTGAACGTCCTGGCGAAACTGTACAGCGGCCTGCTGAACCGCACCATCGACCCATTCTCCGAGGTGCTCGTCTCCCAGGGCGCCTACGGCTGCCTCTACAGCGGCATCCTGGGCCACGTCAAACCCGGCGACGAGGTGAGACCCGCGTCTGGTCCGTCACGTCACAGCAATTCACGGTACTATCTACAACCAGTAAAACGCCTTTGTGGGCGAGGACCGAGCGGGCGCGGTGTGGCAAAGGCGTTTTAATGACCTATTAAATTGCTCATGATCTCCTTTCTCGAAACCGCCAAAAGGGAGTGCGTCCTGAGCGCTGCATGCTTCAGCGTGTACAAAAATAATGCTCAGATATATAATGCCATTTTTGATCAAAAATGATTTTGGTTCATTTCGACATTTGCGTGTGCCACGCGATGTGGTACCACCCCTATCAGAACGCAACATACCAAAATCAAAATTGATTTGATGGTCCTATCCAATGGTGAAAACCCGATCTCAATCGGAGCAGTGGTTGCAAAGTTATTAGCTTCCGAAAAGCGTCTGTACGGCCGTGTCGGATCGGTTCGGGTCAAATGTAAATTTGTCTAGTAAGTTGACGAGAAACCTCACGGGCGCTTCGCACCCGCTCGGTAACGCTAGCTAGGAACATTTCCGTATATCAACACACATTAAACATCCCCACGCTTAGGACTTGCTAAAATGCTTCCTATTTCAGTTGAATTTCATGAGGAACGCTGACTGATCCTGGTGTAGCTGTACCTGACTAGCCTGTGCTGAATGGGTAGGTTAAGTGTCGAACAACATTTGTTTATGCTAACAAACTACCACTGTTGGGTTTTCTGTCAGATATCCCCATGTATAACTTCTATGTGCATGCAGGACTTGGCAGTTCTGTCTTCATGTTTTCCCCTAACCTCCTACCCGTCATCCGATCTCTGTCTCCCTTCCCTTTTGTCTCTTTATTGCGCTTGGTCTCTTGACTCCCTTTCTCCTCGCGCTTGATCTCTTGACTCCTTTTCACTTGACCTCGGACCTCTTTTCCCCCACCTGACCATCGCCCCCTCCATCTGACTTCTGTCCCCTGACCTCCTCCACCTCCCACAGGTGATCATCATCGAGCCGTTTTTCGACTGCTACGAGCCGATGGTGCGTATCGCCGGCGGCACGCCCGTGTTCGTGCCGCTGCGACAGCGGCCGGACGCCGCCGCGCGCGCTGACGGCGCCCTCAGCTCGACAGACTGGGCGCTGGACCCGGCCGAGCTGCGCGCCGCCTTCGGACCCAAGACCAAGATGATCATCCTGAACACGCCCAACAACCCGCTGGGCAAGGTGTTCACCCGGCCCGAGCTGCAGGCGATCGCCGACCTGTGTCAGAGCCACAACGTGCTCTGTCTCTCGGACGAGGTGTACGAGTGGATGGTGTTCAAGCCGGCCGAGCATATCCGCATCGCCACCCTGCCCGGGATGTGGGAGCGCACCATCACGGTCGGCTCGGCGGGAAAGACGTTCAGCGTAACCGGCTGGAAGCTGGGCTGGGCGTACGGCCCGGCGCCACTGATGCATAACCTGCAGGTGGTGCACCAGAACACGCTCTACACCTGCTCCACACCGCTGCAGGTCGGTACTGGGGACGGGACGGGACGGGACGGGACGGGACGGGACGGGACGGGACGGGACGGGACGGGACGGGACGGGACGGGACGGGACGGGACGGGACGGGACGGGACGGGACGGGACGGGACGGGACGGGACGGGACGGGAATGGACGGGAATGGACGGGACGGGACGGGACGGGACGGGACGGGACGGGACGGGACGAGATGGGACGGGACGGGACGGGACGGGACGGGACGGGACGGGACGGGACGGGACGGGACGGGACGGGACGGGACGGGACGGGACGGGACGGGACGGGACGGGACGGGACGGGACGGGACGGGACGGGACGGGACGGGACGGGACGGGACGGGACGGGACGGGACGGGACGGGACGGGACGGGACGGGACGGGACGGGACGGGACGGGACGGGACGGGACCTGATGACCTCTCCATTACACAGGCCTATACATTGGCATATATAGGCATATATATATATATATATATATATATATATATATATATATATATATATATATATATATATATATATATGTATATGTATATGTATATGTATATGTATATGTATATGTATATGTATGTGTATGTGTATGTGTATGTGTATGTGCGTGTGCGTGTGCGTGTGCGTGTGCGTGTGCGTGTGCGTGTGCGTGTGCGTGTGCGTGTGCGTGTGCGTGTGCGTGTGCGTGTGCGTGTGCGTGTGCGTGTGCGTGTGCGTGTGCGTGTGCGTGTGCGTGTGCGTGTGCGTGTGCGTGTGCGTGTGCGTGTGCGTGTGCGTGTGCGTGTGTGTGTGTGCGTGCGCGTGCGCGTGCGCGTGCGCGTGCGCGTGCGCGTGCGCGTGCGCGTGCGCGTGCGCGTGCGCGTGCGCGTGCGCGTGTGCGTGTGCGTGTGCGTGTGCGTGTGCGTGTGCGTGTGCGTGTGCGTGTGCGTGTGCGTGCGCGTGCGCGTGCGCGTGCGCGTGCGCGTGCGCGTGCGTGCGTGTGTGTGTGTATATATATATATATGTGTATATATATATGTGTATATATGTATATGTATATATATATATATGTATATATATATATATGTATATATATATATATATATATATATATATATATATATATATATATATATATATATATATATATATATATATATATATATATATATATATATATATATATATATATATATATATATATATATATATATATATATATATATATATATATATACATATATATATATATATATATATATATATATATATATGTATATATGTATATATGTATATATGTATATATGTATATATGTATATATGTATATATGTGTATATGTATATATGTATATATGTATATATGTATATATGTATATATGTATATATGTATATATGTATATATGTATACATGTATACATGTATATATGTATATATGTATATATGTATATATGCATATATGCATATATGTATATATGTATATATGTATATATGTATATATGTATATATGTATATATGTATATATGTATATATGTATATATGTATATATGTATATATGTATATATGTATATATGTATATATGTATATATGTATGTATGTATATATGTATATATGTATATATGTATATATGTATATATGTATATATGTATATATGTATATATGTATATATGTATATATGTATATATGTATATAGGTATATAGGTATATAGGTATATAGGTATATAGGTATATAGGTATATAGGTATATAGGTATATAGGTATATAGGTATATAGGTATATAGGTATATAGGTATATAGGTATATAGGTATATAGGTATATAGGTATATAGGTATATAGGTATATAGGTATATAGGTATATAGGTATATAGGTATATAGGTATATAGGTATATAGGTATATAGGTATATAGGTATATAGGTATATAGGTATATAGGTATATAGGTATATAGGTATATAGGTATATAGGTATATAGGTATATAGGTATATAGGTATATAGGTATATAGGTATATAGGTATATAGGTATATAGGTATATAGGTATATAGGTATATAGGTATATAGGTATATAGGTATATAGGTATATAGGTATATAGGTATATAGGTATATAGGTATATAGGTATATAGGTATATAGGTATATAGGTATATAGGTATATAGGTATATAGGTATATAGGTATATAGGTATATAGGTATATAGGTATATAGGTATATAGGTATATAGGTATATAGGTATATAGGTATATAGGTATATAGGTATATAGGTATATAGGTATATAGGTATATAGGTATATAGGTATATAGGTATATAGGTATATAGGTATATAGGTATATAGGTATATAGGTATATAGGTATATAGGTATATAGGTATATAGGTATATAGGTATATAGGTATATAGGTATATAGGTATATAGGTATATAGGTATATAGGTATATAGGTATATAGGTATATAGGTATATAGGTATATAGGTATATAGGTATATAGGTATATAGGTATATAGGTATATAGGTATATAGGTATATAGGTATATAGGTATATAGGTATATAGGTATATAGGTATATAGGTATATAGGTATATAGGTATATAGGTATATAGGTATATAGGTATATAGGTATATAGGTATATAGGTATATAGGTATATAGGTATATAGGTACATAGGTACATAGGTACATAGGTACATAGGTACATAGGTACATAGGTACATAGGTACATAGGTACATAGGTACATAGGTACATAGGTACATAGGTACATAGGTACATAGGTACATAGGTATATAGGTATATAGGTATATAGGTATATAGGTATATAGGTATATAGGTATATAGGTATATAGGTATATAGGTATATAGGTATATAGGTATATAGGTATATAGGTATATAGGTATATAGGTATATAGGTATATAGGTATATAGGTATATAGGTATATAGGTATATAGGTATATAGGTATATACAGGGTGTCCCGAAATTGATGTCCCCTTCTATCGCGTGCAATAACAAGAAAACAAAGAATGGTTGGTTCATGGTTTATTTGTTGATGTAGTCACCACGGTTCTCCACACAGGCTCTCATGCGCTCCGGCATCCCACACATCAGGTTGTCCAGCGTCTCTGCTGAAATGCTGCGCCAGGCCGACCGGACGTTCCGGATGAGGGTGACTTCTGACGTCGCTGGTGCCATCTTGTCCACCTTGTCCTGCACGATCGCCCAGAGATTTTCAATGGGCGACAGGTCTGGGCTGTTACCCGGCCATACTCCCTTCGCCCAGAAGCCAGGAAGGTTGGTCTGGCACCACTGCTGGGTCTTGGCGGCGTTGTGAGCCGGTGCACCGTCCTGCTGGAAAATGGCCTCCGACATGTCAGGCAGAAGTTTGATCGCTGTTGGTGGTCCGTTCTCCTTCCTTCTCTTCATCGCCGACGCTGCCGTTCCCTTCAGCACTTCCTCCACGTAGAAGGCTGACGTCACAGTTTGGCCGCGGGGCACTATGTGGAGGTCTGACAGGCCACGGAAGCTCATCATACCCCAGACCATGACCTTGGCCGGGTGCTTTACTGTCTCGGTGACGGGCACTTCTGAGCTGTTCCTAGCCCAAACACGGTCGTTCTGGCGGTTGGGAGAGTGGAATAACTCGAACGGAGACTCGTCGGTGAAGAGCACCCGTCTCCAGTCCTGGATGGACCAGTTGATGCGGGCTTTTGCGAAGTCCAGCCGCTTGCGCCTCTGCGCTGCCGTCAGCCTGGGCTGCATGCGCAGTTTCAGCGGCTTCAGGCGAAGGCACTGCCGCAGATAGCGGTGTACGGCGGACTTGGAGGCCGGGTGCTGCTTCCCACTCAGTTTCCGCGCCAGCTTCCTCGTGGACTGGTGCCGCTTCAGCACCGACTTCGCCACCACGATTCTGGCCACTCGACTCATCGCCGTCTTCCTCCCTCTGCCCTTGTGGTTCTCTAGCGTCTCTCCCCTGCGGTCGCGGGCCATCCAGCGTTTGAGGGTCCTGGGCTCTATCGTCAGCTCCTTGGCGACCTGCACCTGGGTCATGCCGCCGTTGACCATGCCGACAGCGCGATAGCGTGTCGACAGGGCATACTCCTTCACCATGGCTGATATGCGGTCTGCTCGCCTTGCGTACCCCTCGGTAAATGACGTCTGCCGCGCCGCTGGGCTTGGGTCAGGTCGCCAGGTGGGGTCACGTGACCAGCAAACGCGTGGCGGTGCCCTGGGGCCAGGCCCCGGTAACATTCCGCTGGTGTAACGGCGGTGCGAGGGAATACACAACCCGCGCCAAGGGGACATCAATTTCGGGACACCCTGTAGGTATATAGGTATATAGGTATATAGGTATATAGGTATATAGGTATATA